>CM070836.1:19140456-19192641 GCA_036326025.1 Chrosomus eos
CTAACATCAACATGAACATTTTTATTAGAGACACTTAATGGATTAAAATATGCAAAAAACTAAATTTTCTTTTTATATATTCCGTTGACTTGTGCACTTACAATGTTTAAATCCAGAGATAGCGGCTATTGTAACCTGTGTAACGGCCCATTGCGTCACCTGTCAATTACGTCATATCAGCAAACAACAAAGACGCTTTAATATATTATGTGGGTTGCACTTTATTTTACAGTACATGTACTTAGAGTGTACTATAGTACTGTAATATAAGGTAACTATGGTCTAAGGCTAGGTTTATGGGTAGATTCAGGTTTAGTACCTTATTACCACTTTAACAAGTACATATTATAGTACTATATACATGGGGATCAGGACTGTAAAATAAATTGCTACCATTGTGTTCTATTAGACAGGTGAGCGAAATATCTCAGTGAATAGTCTGTGAATCTCTTGTGCATGCTTCTGAAACAATGCTATTTTGTCAAGTGGCGGACATAGCATAATTAGAAAAAGCTTTATTTGTATTAACAGTAATACAGCATATTTTCCACCATCCAATATATTTTCTCATTAATTGCATGCCATTTGGCAACACAAGTTATCCAGCTTTTATCAATATGATATTCTAATATCGATTTAGCTCTCTGCAATGTTCAACTATGTCTCATACCAGCCACCGAGTGAACGCACACGTAACATAACATAACTTTCAACACACTCAAACGTATTTATGGTACGATTGTTTCGGCCAAGTAAAACAGCCCTGCATTACCCTACAATTTTAAATTGTCAAGTAAAGTGACCTGAAAAAATTATATATATATATATAACAAAATACACACTACATTAACAATATATTAAAAACAAATACACTATATACATATACTCATATTTTTAAAAATACTTTATATTATATACAATATAATAAAAATACAGAACTAATTTTAAGCATAATTAATACAGATAATACGCCAACAGCATTATGACAGCTGTAGGAGTAACATGGTCTGGATTGAAAACTGCTCTGGAATGAACTAAGCACACCCTTGTGCACATACCTCCGGCTTAGTACACCGATCATTACAAAACCCCTCAACTCCCCCCCGACCCTCTGCCACAATCCATTGCCCCTGCAGCCTCCTGTCTGCAGATCATTACAGCTCTGATTATTAGTGACAACAGCGAACGCCCATCACTCAGCCCGTGTGCCATATTGGCAGATGAACAGTACCCTCCGCTCCACACAGCCCCGCTCCCGGACCACAAATCTAGCTGAGAGGGGCCCAGACTGATGATGAGTTCTTTCAGAGGGTATGGCTTGTTGACTTTGAAAGGGGTCAGTGCAAGTGCACCGTACAAAACTAACTTGCAAAAACAACCAAGTCTACCTACCAGGGCCATATGTAGGGTTTTATTATTACCAAGGTACAACATTTGAGGTAGTTGGGGGACAGAACATCTTCTGATGATGTTTAAACGCCAAAAAAATGCATAAGAAATTGGCTTTAAAACTATGTCAGTGGGCATTCGATTATTTGTCAGTACCTGATTTTTCCTCTTCTCCATCACTCTTTCGTTTTCTCTCTTCTCTCTTCTCTTGCCCTGTATCTCTTCCCCTCCTAAAGCTGAACTTTGACTCATAGTCTTTTTATTTTCATCTGTGTCAGAAGAAAGTTTAGCCTATGTTTTATTAACCATTTTCTTAGACAAGTTTACTGAAGGCTACGAACGCTAGCTAAATAAGTTGATCAAATTCATTCACAATTTGTACACATTCATTATTAATATTGTGCCTAATATGATGAAAAAGGCTTTGTTAATGTTTCTTGTACCCTCACATTGACAGCTACTTATTATTACATTACATGAATAATGTAAATATTTTCAGTTCAAAATGCAAAATTAGACAAAAGTTATATTAAGTTGGACTGATTATTTTTGTAAGTTGTTTAACATTTCTATCCTAAAACAGCTGTCATGTTTAGTTTAGAGTCTTATCTCACACTTTATGACAGTTTACTGAAGTGTCGCGCTGGAATTCGCTCTTATCAGCGTCTGTCAACATAAAACCCGCCTACTTTGATTTGATTGGTCATCTTAAATATTTTAACATTGACGAGCAGTGACAGACAGACCGCTGAGGCAGCTCAGATGAGAAGGTCTTGGTGTTGTGCAATATCCTTGCAGTAGTGTTATTACTATATTAGGTAATTATTTCAGAACATTTATTATATACACCTCGGAAAAATAATGAGTTCTGGACCTCGGTGACCTCATACTGGCCAAATACCTCCCTATCTTTGTTAGCAGCATAATATTAGGTTGCAGTGTCCATATTACACACATTACATAAATAGAATGAATTCCAATAGTACTGATATACCTCTTTCCTTGCCACTGACAGAGGCTGCGTCCCAAATCAGATTCTCTCTTGAGTAGGTACTTATTCTGAATAAGTTATTACTTCACGACTGCAAAAAAAGTATGTTATATATATAGTATAAATGTGTGTAGGATGATTGTAATCCGGACATTCTACATTCGCCATGTTGTCATTTTCATGTGACCTTCCAGCATCGGGTGCGTCGCTTAACTGTCGTTCACAAATCCTCTCCCCTGCCCTCGGAAGATAGTAAAGTGTCCATCGTATGCACACTTCAGAATCTCAGAAGAAGAAGTAGGTCATACTGTGAATTCAGACATACTGTTTTTCTCCTATTATATAGTAGGGAAGTACTGTATGCAGAGTCGGCTCTAGAGCAGATCTACTGGAGGGGCATTGGGTCATCAGCGGGGGGGCACTGCCGTCTGAGAAATATTTTGACGCAAAAAAACAAAACACCTTTTATTATTATTATTATTATTAATAATTATTATTATTTGCAAATTTCCCCACCACTTTTTGCCAGGATCGATATTGTCACCACCACTTTTAAACATCTCGTGGTACGGATGTACCAATACAAATAAATAAAACATATCCAGTTAACTAGCAGAGCATTCATTTGTTATCTATAAGAGACGATCTAGCACGCTGAAATGTATTGTTTTTGAAATCAAGTGATCAAAATGCTCGTTGACTGCGATCAGTGGTGCTGATAAAGTGTTCTCTTGTGGCTCGCGCTGCCACGCACAGTCTTGGATGCGCGTTTTAATCCGTTGCGGAGAAATCTCTATTCGTTCCGGTGAAATCACAAAGTAAAATGCACACTGATTGATATAATACAACCACCCAGGGGCGTAGGAACCGGGGGGGACGGGGGGGACGTGTCCCCCCCAAATATTGGAGACAGACGCATTTGTCCCACCCAAAAATGACACCGCGGAAGACAAAAATATTTGCCAACTCTCACGCATTGGCCGTGAGACACACGTATTTGATTGGTTTCACTATCCAAAGGTCGAGAGCGCATTATTGTAGCGCGAAAGTACATTAATATAATGCGCGAGCTGAATCTCTCTGCTCGCGCGCGGAATATGATGTGCCGAGCGCGAATCTCCCGGGCGCGCTCTCAGATACACTTCTCTTGTAGGAATTCTCTCTCTGGGCTCGCTCAGAGAATATGCCTGCACTTAAAACGTGTTCAGTGCAATCGCGAATCTCTCCTCTTCCCCAGTTAACAATTTTAGGTTATAAGAACGTTCAATTCTCCCTTTATGTAAACGTTGTATTAACGTTCTTGCTTGGTTATAAGAACGTTATTCAAACGTTCAATTCTCCCATTAGGCTATATAAACGTTCTCTTAATGTTTTTCTAAGATATAATGAAAAACGTTTTATTCACTTATTAAAACCTTTATATATATATATATATATATATATATATATATATATATATATATATATATATATATATATATATATATATATATATATATATATAGGCTATAACAAGGTATCCCTAGAAGAACCTAAAACAAGAACTTTCAGATTTTAAAAATGAAGACAAAAAATATATAGAAAGATAATTTTAAAAAAGACCCATGAATCATGTCTAATATGTGTAATGTGCAATTGAACCCAAATAGTTTATTCCAATAAACCGATTTTGAAGTGACAATATGATGCAGAAAATATGATGCAGAAAAAATTTGATGCAGATATCTAAATCAGAGAATTCATAGGTTCGTCGATTGGCGGGTGGATTATTTATTTTCAACAGTGGATTTGGATGACTCAAAGTGCACCAGATTAATGAATTTAGCTTTAAAATGTACAAAATTTTCTTCCGGGGGTGCATGCCCCCGGACCCCCCTAGAGGTACTGGCCTACATCCACACAAATACTGTAGGAATAACAGTCTATGGTCTGTGAAAAATAATATTCTAATTATCTTATAAATAAATACATGATCAGGATTTCGTGTCTTCCTCCTCGTTTTGAGCCAAGAAAAACCCCTCCGTATTGTCATTGGGGACTGAGCCTCCCTAAAATTAAAATCTTAAAATCACCCCTGGTCCCCCCCAATGTTAAACTCATTCCTACGCCCCTGCAACCACCGATAAACATAATCGGTTTTAATGAGGAAAAAAACGATACGAGTGCGGATTAGAAGCCAGAACCTCGGACATGCTTGGCAAAAGTTCTGCCCCTGGACCATTAAAACACATACAAAAAAAGTCGGACTGGATATATCTTTTTCTTCACGTGAAAATTCTTGGCACCAACACATATTAGATCTCATTAAACGACAAATTAAACACAATGTACTATTTAAATAGATTGCTGGACATCGGTATTGTATAGCCTACATCTGATTTATGATTTAGCATTGTATTAGCAACTGTGGTAGGAGGGGCATCAATGACCGCTAGGGGGGGCACGGCCCTCGAATGCCCCACCATAGCGCCGACCCTGACTGTATGTGATTTCAGATGCAGCCATACGTTTCCGTCATTTGCGAGACAACGCTGACAGAAAGCAGCTCACGCCGCCCTTGACAGAAATGTCTGAATTAAACTAAAAAAAAGAAAGTAAACTTATTGGTGGGTTTATTTAGTGACTTTATCTTCGTTAGGTTATTTTGCCAGTAGGTGGAGACATCAAGTGACTGTCTTTATGAGTGAATTAAAAAATCATTCACATGATTCATTCGAAAAAACTGATTCATTTGGGAACAAAAGTAGTGACTTTCTTTATGATTACGCAAGTCATTAAATCATTGACCCAACCAATTCATTTAAAAATAGAATTTAATTCAGTTACTGAATTCAGTTAATACAGATTGACTGTTTTAATGAGTGAATCACTGAATCAGTGATTACTTCATGACCGCTAAAAAAAGTATGCAAAAAAAATAATCACTGAATCAGTGATTCAACAGATTTATTCAAAAACACAAATTGATTCAAGAATTAAACACCATTCTGTGTGCTGCTCAGAGATTCAATGGAATAGTAATTTTCTTCGGCGAAGCAGAAAAAAGATAAAAGTATCTAAAGTAACTGGCTTCAGGTCTGTTGTTTTTTATTGTTAAATAAAATTCTCTTTAATTCTCTAAAAAACTCTTAGCATTGGATTGTAATCGTTTGGTGATTTCAATGTGCCTCTTTATTTAGATTACAATGATGGTAATGCAGTCTTTTTTATTGCATTTTTTTTTTCATTTTACTGCCTATTTACAGAGTAAGTAGCTAATATGAAGTACTTATGAACTACACATACTTGGAATGTGATTATTGTGAACCCAAATGCTTCAGTAATTAATCATAGTAATATTCATACACTGTAATGTAAAGTGTTTATTATCTTTTCATTTATTAGCCAACAGTAAAATCCTCAAAGCAAGGTATAAGTGAGGGGGGGGGGGGGGAAACTTCAGTTCATACATTTGCATAAAGCAATGGTAATAAAGTATTTTCTCATGCCTATCCAAATGGGCAACGCAAAAGAAGCTTAATAATAATTATTTATTCATGCAACATGGTCCCCACTGAATGTGGTCATTTTTTAACGTATGTGTTTATTCTTTTTTTAATAATGCTGGCGAAACAAAATAGTCTCCCCTCTGCCACTGGCCCGTAAATAATGATACATCAAATGTTTCATCTCACTGGAACGCCAAATAAGCAAATAATGCAATTTTATCAATTAGGCTTTTGTCTTAATTGTTGACTTCACTTAGTGTGCGAGCTGCAGCAAGGCAGAGCGCTGTGCCATTTTTCAATTAAAAGGTCCAGATGTTTTCGGAGGCATCAGTAGGCACCAGCAGTTATGAGAAATGCTTCATCTGCATTGTAATAATCACTACAATATCAGCTCCGGGCAGCATTTACATACTCATGTTTTATTCCGGCCCTCTTTTCTAATGTAGCGCTTAATTATAGTCAGCATCCCACAATGGCAGGCCTCTGGAGCACCCAAATTTATTTACTCTGTAATGCGGAGAGGCACCGGTCTCTTTCGCAGCTAAGCTGTAATGTGCCACTCTCACAGAACGGAGGTTAGTGACAAAAAAAACATATGAAGTGGTACCTGTTTTATTGTAGGGAGGAAATAAGAGCTTGGAAAAGAGGAAGTGAAATGTGGAACTGGTCTATTTTTTGGCATTTGGTTAAAGTTCACAATAAAATAGGTTTGTTTGACACACAGACCAAAATTTGAGTCAATGAGTTGTTTTGGCATTTCAAGCCTTTCCTCGGGAATGGGGCACAGGCCCCCGATACTCTCTCTATTCTGCACATGCAAAAAAGAGCTGATTCATCAATTTTTTTCTTCTTCTGTCTTTTAAAGTGTCCTGTGCTCTTTGGGAGTGGGGAAAAACTACAAATGATTCAGTGCGAGAGTGATCTGGCCGGATGAATTAAACTCTTGAACAATTTCAGATTTTTTTGCAAACCTGTTTGTTTGACCAGTTCGATCAAATTATTGGTTAATTTGTGTATCTGCCATATCTGCTTCTGAATGGATAGAAAACATGCATGACACGAGTGCTGCAATATAATCAGGGAAAATAATTCTCAGATTGGCATATATGTAATCATCAGATGAGTATATGTCAGTAATATTTTACCACAGCACAGCACTCCAATAAAGGGGTCTAGCGATGTATCTGAAGAGTTGAATTTGAGAACTGAATCAGTCCTATTTGAGAATGAATCAGACTGATTCACTGAAACGATTTGTCTTAAAAGAATGATTAGAAGGGCTTATCTAACGGAAGTGAATCAATCAAAACTAACTTGGACAATAACTTTATTCTAGAGCTGCTTTAAAGCCAAACAATCTCTGCTACTTTAATTTCCTAAAGCTGCTTTGAAACAATCTATATTGTTAAAAGCGCTATATAAATGGTGACTTGACTTGACTTATCTCATGTCAACATTTTCATTCAATAGCAAATGCAATTTCTGTCTATTCCTCAAACAAAACTACTGAAAGTATTCAGATGACTCGAAATGTAGTGCACAAGTCTTATGAAGTTTTTTTTCTTTCATTTTGGCCCAGTCCACATTTTCTTTTTTACTGAAAACTATTGAAGTCTATTAAAAAGTGAGACCAGCATGTTATTCAGAAATCAGAAGACATATAGGCTTCAGGTTATAAAGAAAAAGAAAGAAAGAAAGAGAAAGAAAGAGAAAGAAAGAGAAAGAAAGAATGAATAAATTTTGGTAACACAATAAGGTCCCATTGTTAACATTATTAAAGCTGCAGTCTGCAGTTTTTCCTCTTTGTTGCCATCTCTGTTTGAAATCTGTAATTGCAGTTATTCGCGGAATTATTAATTTTACGTGAGATGAGCACAATGTTTTGAGGAGACTGCACGTCTGTCAGTCACCGCGCCGGTGTGGATACTGGCATTCAGAATCACACATTCAACTTTTGGGAAGTACAGTATGACCATGAGAACATAAGAATGTTCATCGTAAAATGTAATCTGAACAAGTAAGCAGGCCTAACATCCACTTTTTTTCTGATCAACTAAGGGGGAAAAAATCATTGCAGTAGGCTAAATCGCGCTGATTAAATATATCGCTCATCATATCATGTCAAACCTTTCAAAAAATGCTTTGTTCTCAAATTGTTAATGTTAACAACATCAGCATTGCGTGACTACATTTAATGTGTATTATGGCTACCTGTAGTTCAGTTTCCATTTCTGTGCAGCAGATTACAGCAGATTACATCGTAGAGCAGTCAACATGTTCAAACAAATAACCATAGTGCTATGAAATAAACGGGTTATGAACTGAATCCCTTTTATGCATAAACGTGTTTTACATGATATAACTCTTCCGCTAACATCTTAAGACAGGTAATTTTCACTTTACCGATCTGATTCAGATCCAATGCTTGACTACGGAGGAGGCGGGTTTGGTTTTCTTGGAGTAGAGGTGAATTGCTCCCTCTCATAGCTAGCACAAAATAATTCATATTTACCATAATAGCAAAACGAAAAAAGCCACAACAAAAGGAAACTGTGTGAATTAAGCGAACAAGTGTGCTACTGTTACACGATTGAACTATTGAAATGTCTTACCTGTCCAACAGAAAAAAAGCCGTCTCACGTCCGTTTTGAACCCCTTCAAATCACGGAAAATCCCTGCCGATGTTTATCCTTGTTTTCGCGTGGGCCCGGTCGCAGTCTCTTTTTTTTCTCTACCCACTCCGAAGTCTGAATTCTTTTGGTTTTTACAATTGGTGAAGTTGTCACTGGTGATTGTCATTTGAACCTTTCTGGATCCGCCATAAGTTTAATTATTTAAAGTGCTGTGAGAAAAGGCTAAAAATTTCCACCTCCAACATCCTCACAGGCAACATACAGTAACCTACTAGCCGGGACGCCTTCTTTATGTGATGTGTACAGATAGTTTTGAATCGAGCAAAGGCAAGCAGATATTTTTGAACACTGGCTGGTTGTGTTTTTTTTATTATTATTATGATTTTGGATAATTTTTAACCCAAAAAAGTTACGGACAGCAGCTTTAACATGAATTGTTAACTAATGTTAAGAAATGGAACCTTATTGTAAAATTTTAGCAGAATTTTTACATCATTTTTACATAAAAATTACAGAATATTTATTTTTAGGTTAAAGGAGAACTCCGGTCAATTTTAACATTGAGCTCATTTTTTTGTACATTTGGAGTGCTGTCAGTACAGAGAACAACGACGAAAATCGGTGTTGCTTACACCGTGTTTTCCTCTTTTTAACCCTCTGATTATCTTCATTTAGGGTATAAACTTGTTATCTTTGGGGTCTCCAGGGACCCCAGACAATAACATTGCATTTTGTAACAGTATAATATATATTTTTTTACAAATGTAATTTTACTCTGTTTATTAATGTTTTTACTCAACATTTGTGCAGTTTTTGGAGGATTTTTGATATCTTTTAAATTTCTAAAAATAAATAAATAAATATTTAAATAAATAGTTTTTTTTACAAAAACAGCATTTTATGTAAAATTCACTTTATAAAAGACCCAGATTTTATTTATGGGGATAAATGGATAATTGTACATGATTTAATGTAAGATTTTTGCCCTTTTTTTGGAAAATGCAGTTTTAAAATAAAAAAAATTCACTTTAACCACTAGATGGCCATAGAGCTCCATTATATGCTCCATTATATGCTATTTGCTGTTTGATTAACCAAAATACATCTTCTCACAAGTTGGATTCAGTTGGATTGAGTTGGATTCATATATAAATATTTTAAAATCAAAATTATAAAAAAGAATTATATACTTTTTGTCAAAGTTTAGCATATTTTGTATTGAAAAACGTTTTTCAATAATGTTACTTTATGATTAGAATCAAACCTGAACAAGATGTTACAAAGAGATATGTTGGAGTCTTTAGATTTTAGATTAAATCAGATTAGATTTAAAGATTGTGTGTGTGTGTGTGTTTGTGTGTGCATTTTAGTTGTGTCAGTGTCACCAATTTATATTTGTGGTGGTTCTGAACTTTATTTGACAAATCATAAGACTTTTTTATAGCCGTACAAATGTATTCCTGTGTGAGAGTGTGTGTGTGTGTTTGTGTGTGTGTGTGTGTGTGCATTTTTGTTGTGTCAGTGTCACCAATTTATATTTGTGGTGGTTCTGCATTTTATTTGACAAATTATAAGACTTTTTTTTTATAGCCTTACACATATGTATTCCTGTGTGTATGTGTATGTGTGGTTGTGTATATGAGTGTGTGTGTGTGTGTGGCGAGCATGATAACTTTGCATAGTGGATGTTTTTTACATCGTTAGAAGTGTGCCATTTCATTTCTGTCCATGTGATCTGCGTTGTTTCTGATTTTGATGATGAATATTATATGTTTACTATGCGGGGTCTCCAGGGACCCCGAAGACAACAAGTGTGATTATTTTTTTCACGCCAACATAATAACAGATATCGTTCCAATTTTTTTTTTTTTTTGTAGATCTAGAAAGAGTTGAGAGCTGTAGAAAGTTTCATACCATTTGAACAAAGAGAACATTTTTTTTAATTTGACCAAAAGTCATTTGCGGGTTAAAAAGACCCCGAAGATAAATTCGCACCCTGTTGACTTCAATGGGGCAAGTTTTAAACCTGCTTTTAGCCTCTTAACATCCTTGATTTGTCATTACAAGTGCACTGCCATGTGAGTTGTGTTATGAAGAGTCACCGCGGTCAATCTGACTGCAGTAGATGTGAAAGATATGAATAAAAATGATGTTAATTCAGCCAGCTCACATACCTGTATTTTCTTCCTGTTTTCGGTCGAAGTCCAAAGTAGTTGATTATCGAGTTTGCGCGCGCGACCAGGCTGTATGAGATCCCATTCTCCCAACTTGATAATCAACTACTTTGGACTTCGACCGAAAACAGGAAGAAAATACAGGTATGTGAGCTGGCTGAATTAACATCATTTTTATTAATATTTTTCACATCTACTGCAGTCAGATTGACCATGTTCACTCTTAATAACACCACTCACATGGCTGCGCACTTGTAATGACAAATCAAGGCTGTTAAGAGGCTAAAAGCAGGTTTAAAACTTGCCCCATTGAAGTCAACAGGGTTTTAAAAAGAGGAAAACACGGTGTAGGACACACCGATTTTTGTCGTTGTTCTCTGTACTGACAGCACTCCAAATGTACAAAAAAATGAGCTCAATGTTAAAATTGACCGGAGTTCTCCTTTAACTATTACTTTAAGACTGGTTACACCATTATGTTCTTGAGCACCGAGTTCTTCCAGTTGTGAAGGGCAGGTCATATTCCTTCCATGTCTCCATGTGTTCATTAGAGAGAAAAAGTGAATGAGGCCAAAGGAGGAACATTACAATTGGCCAAGATGCATTCATGCTAAGATAGAAAGAGCTATTCTCTCTTTCTCTCTCTCTGTCTGTGTGTGTGAGCATGCAAGCAAGAGTAAGAAAGAGAGAGTTGTAATCCACTTTCTGTTCTCGCTGCAGAAGGCAATCAAATGTGCTGCTCATGTGTAAAGACACTTATCTGCTCGGGGAGTATTTCAACATCATATTTCCACAGGAAGTGAGTATCAGCCTTGACAGGCGATTGCCTCTGTTCTCTCATATGTCTCTATAGACAGCACCTCAGAAGGAGACACAACAGAGAGCGAGAACAGAGGGAGGGGGAAAAAGTGTGACATTTTCTCAAAGAAAGGCCTTTTACAACAATCATATAAAAGTTATCGATATCCTCAGGAGTGTCAGAGCCGTGCACGTGAGGCGTAGTCGTCACGGGGGTGATCGCCTGGTGATAAAGATGGAAATTTTAATCAGGCCCGCTCATCTTCCCTGTGTGCGGCACCCTAGTTCTGCAGCTTGCTCAAGGCGCTTTTTATCATTTCTTTGTAAAACGATTTCTCTTCATCATTTTCAGAGCAGGTAATATACCCCTTGCTACTGCTTCGAGCTAGACAGACTTAATGTGTTCTTAAATTCACAAACAAATAGCTTATTTTGTGATTGTTTCGGCGCTCGCGTCATTCTGTTCAGCAGGTGCGCTACATCTGCATCTTGGAGTCGATTTCAGTAAAGAGGGTATTTCGCTTGCTCCACTCCTGTCCTATTCTTCAATCTTCTTCAAATCAGGTAAATGCCACCGCTGGTGTATTACTGGCACGGCGCGGGAAAAAAAAAAGTGTGTCAATTTCAATACCACCCAGATAAAACAAGCTCAGCTCGGCTTCCCACCAAGCAAGAGAGATGCTAATCAAATTCACACAGTCTGAATTTTTTATAGCTTTAAAGGATTGTCAAGGCTAATGGCGCCTCCTCCTCTGAACGTCGTCTGGCAGTAAATCAGTGCGCGCGGGCCTCTTCCCCAAAAACAATGACTAATACCGCACTCTGTCTCTCCAAACGCCGGACTGGTGTGAAAAATCTGGGCGAAGTGGCCCTCCTGACACTGATGCATCGCAGACGCAGCCACAGCTGCATTCATCATGTCCAATGCTAAATTAATCTTGATAGGCTGGAAACCAAATTACATTAGTCCTCTGTTTCACACACTGCTCTCGTGAAGGGAGCTGAACAAATATTTATGGTTAATTACTGTTTTTAAGATAATTAGAGACAGGTTGTGCGACGTTGAACGTGGCAATCTGAAATATGAAGAGATCAGGTTGGGAAAGATGAAACTTTAGCCAAACTTTAAAATATATTAGGCTAAATGCTATTTAACAACAACAATAGATAAATACTCAATTTTAATTTTATTAATATAGCTATTAATTAATTCCCATAGCACATACCAAGATGCATATGGACAATTTTAGGCATTTAATTCAATTCAGTTCTTTGTTTTTGTGTGTGTCTGTTCCTCCGCTTTTTTGGGAGCCAGCGGCACCCACATTTTCAAAGAGAGAGCAATTTCCACTGTTCCTGGGTCCCAAGAGGGGCCAGACTGACGTGTGAGACCCAGGAAAGCCTTACACCCCTCAGCCCCCTCTTGGATCGCCAGCCGGCACTTGGATGCATTCGAGGACATGGTCACACCTTTTCACGCACCCCCTGCTGTCACGTGGAGACAGGTAAGGGTTGCACCTCACACTCAGACCCCACTTCGGGCCGCCTTCGGGGCCTTCCAAGCCAGGTCCCTGTCCTTTACCTTGCTGGCCCACCTGGGTACATCTGTGGTGCCTCTAGTCCCTCTGGCCCGGTTCGTAGATGCTTAACGGTCCAGCTGGCTCCTCCGTACCAACAGACTTGGCTTACGATTCAGTTCGGCCAGCGTCCGCCTAAGTCAGCGATATTCGCTTCACTTCAGTGTTGAGCGAATGTGCCCCTGGCAGGTGCGTGGTCATTGCTTTCATACTGGCGAAGGATGCGATTGAGCCGCCCCCTCCAGCCGATATGATGACCGGCTTCTCTAGTCTTACTTCATTGTACCCACGAAAGGTGGTGTGTTACGGCCAATCTTGGACCTGCGAGTCTTGAATTGGGCCCTTTTCTAAGCTTCCATTCAAGTTGTTAACGCAGAGGCGCATTTCCAGATGCTCCGTCCCCAAGATTGGTCTGCAGTGTTCGACCTGAAGGACGCGTACTTCAGATCTCTATCTTTCCGCAACGCAGGCCATACCTGTGTTTTTTTTTGCGTTAGAGGGTTAGAAGTCAGTACAAAGTCGTACCCTTCGAGTGCTCCACAGCCAGTTGGGTCTTCAGGTCAACTGGGAAAAGGAGTAAACTCGCCTACGGTCTGAGGATCTCTTTTTCCGATATGGATATGGACTCTGTCCAACACGTCTCTCAAGAGGAACGTGTCTGGTCGGTGCTTTACAGAAGTGAGAAAGGGTCCCACTGAAGTTTTTTCAGAGGATCCTGGGGCATGTGGCAGACACAGCCGCAATAAAACATCTTCCTCCATATGATAACCGCTTCAGCACTGGCTTCATGGCAGAGTCCTCAGGTGGCCGTGCCAGAGTGGCACCTGGCCTGCCGCCAAAACCTCAGCCCACGATCCAACCTTTTGTTTCTCCGGGCCAGCCACCCCTAGAATAAGTGTCCACCAAACACTGGCTGAGGGGGCACGTACAATAGGCATGCAGTAATGGGGGTCTGGACGGGCCTCCGACTGCATTGGCATCAACTGCCTCGAGTTGCTGACAGTACACCTTGCTTTGAGACACCACTGCTCAGCAAGCTTGTACTGGTCTGTACAAACACTGTGATCATTGCCCTACACTTCCCTCACATGTTGCAACTCGCCCGCCACCACCTCCTTATGGGGTCAGAAGCTTCTGAACCTTTGCTCCTCTCGACAGCCCCTTCCTGACTCATTCCTCTGAGTACATTCTCAGGGACGGGGCATGATGGCATCCAGGTCCATATAACTTATCCAGTTGTAACTGGACAGAATGCAAAGCCTCAGGACCTCAGATCAGCTCTTGTCTGTTACGGAGACCAGCAGAAAGGGAAGGCTGTTTACAAGCAGAGGTTGGCCCACTGCATAGTGGTTGCCATCATCTTGGTGCGTTATCCCAAGGTGCATGTGCCTCCCTCGGTAATGAGCTCCTCCAAAGAGAGAGTATAGCTCCTGCCTAGGCGTTGACACAGAGTGCCTCGCTGACAGATACTTTAGAGCTGCGGGCTGGGCGACACCTATCACGTTCACTAGAAAAATAGCCTACATGTCGAACCGCTACTTCCCATGGGCTCCCTTCTCATGAAGCCAGTTTCACTGTAAGCCCAGATCGAAGTGACGGCTTGCTGCCCCATTCCCCTCCAATGGACTGGATATGTGCGCAATTCTTGCTCCAGTAGAGTTCCTCTTTAGCCAAACCCTGTCAAGATCCACCATACCCTTCGGCTACGGACGTGGCGGAGCGTCTGAAGGCAGACCTTTCACTCGCATGTACTGGTGAAACCTGTGTTAGGATGGATCCATATGTTGTGATCCCTATGGCGATCCCATGTGTATTGTTCCACGGTACGGCTTCCTGCGGCAAGCCCACTTCCGTGTTTATACCTGCGCTGTGGGGTGGAGCGTGTGAAGATGCAATTCTCACTCAGCCAATGTGCATTGGCTCGTTTTTACAATACTCGAAGATGACAGGCTCCCTAAGCGTGATCTTAATCAGTCGACACGTCGACTACGTCTCGGTTCCCTCCTTCAGGGAACACTTGTGTGAACTTGACTTCATACATCCACTAAAAATTAGTCTTGACACTAGGTGGTTAAAACCAGAAAAGCTCAGAAAAAGTTCTAGCTGCATTTATTTTCATGATTTCTGGCTGGGTAAGTTCTGACCAGGTTTGGGTAAAGTACTTGAAGAGACAAAGTCATGAAAAATAGGTTTGTAAGTGTGTTATTTGTTAGTGAAAGTTCCAGAATTGCTTGTAATGTTGTTTTTATTGTTTATGTGTTTACCTTTGTTCGGCTGTTTAGTCACAGAAGTGTGTGTGTGTGTGTGTGTGTGTGTGTGTGTGTGTGTGTGTGTGTGTGTGTGTGTGTGTGTGTGTGTGTTATATATATATATATATATATATATATTTTATATATATATATATATATATATATATATATAAACAGCACTGATACACAAAACGGCTATCAGAAAGATAAAAGAGATAATAGTCAGAATGAGATTTATTGGCAAGTTTGCTTAGACACAATTTATTTGTCTTGAAGTTTTCTACACACACACACACACACACACCCACACACACACACACACACACACACACACACACACACACACACACACACACACACACACACACACACACACACACACACACACACCACACACACACACACAACACACAACAACCAACACACACACACCACACACACAACACACACACAGCATTAAAAATAGCATTAAAATAGCAATGGAAAACTTCTACTATTTTAAACAACTAAAAATGTATTCAGATAAATGAATTTACAATTTCTCATACAACACCTGGGAGACAAACAAACACGCTCTCAACACATGCATAACTCAAATTCTTCATCTCACAAATGAACTTGTTTTCTTCTGAACTAATTAATACATGTCGCAGGAGAAGGACCAGACAGAGAGCTTTTGTTCACTTCTTGTATAATCATTAATTCATATTTACATGTGAGTCTCTAGAACAGAGCAGCAGCAAAAGCATCTGCACTTATACAAAGCGAGTTGTCCTAATACGTAAAAGGAGCCGTTTGCAAGCTTTTGCTAGTGTTGACACTTCATTTGTATCAATGGGAACCCTCTCCGAAAAAAAAAAAAAAAAAAAAGTTGGGAAGTTTGCCAGCCTGGCAAGGTGGCCATATTTTAAAATACATCATCATGTCACTTCTTTAATGTACCATAATCTATTAGGCACATAGCAAACTAACAGGAATCTTTTTAAATGATGGCTTTTTATGGCTTTGTGCAGGTGATTAATTAAATAAAAAGTCAGCGTTGCACAAATCATCCCTTTAATTAGTTGGAGGAACGTCACCGCAGCATTCTGCGACGTTTCGCGGCGGGAGGACAAGGCAGCGGGGGGTGCCAGTCAAAGTGCCACCAAGAGCGAACACAGTTGCGGGTGTGTGTGTCTGTGTGTGTGTAGCAGCTTTCTCCAGGCCTATGGTTGGTACCCGGCAGCAATTCCAGGTGCTCATGTCAGCTGGAATTCAACTCCAGCTGTTTGGAGAAGATTGATTTCATTATGTTCTTCTGCCTCGATTGTTTTCTCTCTCAGTTTTCTCTGTGTTTTTCTTTAATTGCTTGTCTTTTGAATTGGCGAATGTTAAATCAGAGAATTACCGGTTTTATTTCCTCGTTCGTTTTTTTTCTTCAGCGTTCTGAACTTTTCATGCTTTGCCAAAACTGTGAGAAGCGGAGAATATAAATAAATTAAAACAGCAATTTATTCCCATAATTGTGCTTTGCTTCAAGGCTCACAATTATAAATATACATCATACATCTGAAGCCTAATTAACTTTTGCCAAATTAAAGAGCAATAATAAAGCCTCGAACAATAACGTGCGAAAAAAATTCAGCTGTGACATTCAGTTGGATTCACATCCGTTTTTATATAATGTCACCGTTTTCCGGGCTGCGCCGTAATTGCTCTGCGAGAAATGTCCCATAAGTCTCTGTTGCTTCGCAGATCACATGAATTGTGTTATCAGGACTCTCCTTTTATTGAATTTACTCAGGTTCCTCTTTTCTGATTAGAAGAATCCATTTCTCTCTCCACTTGGATAGATCTGTCCTCCATCATGGTTAATGTTAACTTCATGTACACACTGAAGAGGGACTGCTGGGATCATCATTCTCATTAATGAAGCTCAGACACTGGTCCCTGTGTCCTCCTCTATACAAAATGCTTCTTCATTTCAGAGTTGCTCTGCTTTATTAAAGCTCATTACCATTTCTCTTTTAATAAGGCCTCTTTAAAGTCATTACCTGCAGTGGGGTTTAAAGAGTACTGCTATTAAAAGGTTACTTAGATGTGAATAATAGCCCTGCGATATACTCAAGTTAATTACTATTGGAAACTGGTTGAGGTTTAATTTAATGCTGACCCGTTCCATTGAAGAATATGTTGCGCTGACAGAATTGACGAAAAACGAGGGAAAAAGAAAATCATTCATGGTCACTAAGCCTATTTATGTCAGACCGTTTTGAGTTGGATCGTATTCATTTTCACTACAAAGAGAAGCGTATGTTTGAGCAGAGGCCAGATGTTCGTATTCTTCAGCGCAGTCCATTGGATACTATATCTGAGCGGCGATATTTTTAAACAATCGAACGGTCCCGTTAGATGTTCTTTTTGTATCAATCATATTACGTGCCTGCAATCAACATGAAAGAAGAAGAACTAATGATTTTTCCTTCTCGTTCGCTCTCTCTCTCCAATCACGCCCTCCTCCGCTGCCTCATTGTCACCATTGAACCAGACATAATCTGACTTCAATTGTTCTTGCTGTTCCAGACTCTTTACTCTGTCTCTGTCTGTTGTGAGCGAATAAGTGTGTAACAATCTGAGTCGTGAGCGAAAAACTGCTCTCGTTCATTTGGAGACGCTTTCTAACCCATTCTCGTCTCGCCAAACGTGGACGCACAAGTTTACTTCGCCTCAACGACGATATCGTGTGTCAGTCCAGTACAGCGACAAGACACAAAGGAGAACAGCAGAACTGTGGGTGGGGGGTTTCAGAGACCCCCCCTCCCCCGCTCCGACTCAGATGAATGTTGTATCCCTGGCTGGCGTCTACTCATACATAAATCTGCAAGCCTGCTTAATTCAATCTGCCTCGTGCATCTGACTTGGCACACCACAATTTGATTACCACAACTGTACTTTTTAACTCCTGTCAGGGAGCAAGTGAGGCTTATGTAAACATCTGCCAGAACACATGGTTGCTTCCGATTAGGCCGGCCTTAAATCAAACCGCAGCAATGAATCTTTACCTGACACTAATACTTTTAAACTTCATACGCACAATTAAAATGAATTGCGGCTAAAGCATACAGGACAAACCACATTAACGGGTCATCTCCCATGTATAGGATCTTTCCCTGTGTCTGTCTGATGCCACGGAAGCTAGACGATGTGGTTAGCTTTCTCTGCTACGCTGGAAAACAGATAAACACAGGGCTTACAGACACAAATCTATTTGGCACGAGGGTAAATTACCCTAAACATAAACATGATTGTATGTTTCTCAAATTTTAAATATGTATTTCAAACATTTGACAAATAAGTTATTAAAAATACAATTTTATTCAATCGTGTTAGAAATGGACAGACTATTATAATTATTTTTATTAATTTTAACATTTTTTAAATTGTTTACATTATTAGTTTTATTTTGACTATTGTTGTTGTTAAGCATGCACATTATAGTCTATGTGGTTTCATGAATGGAGAACAAACTTCACCTTCTGTTTCCAAGAAAACATATTCATTGCTATTCATCTTAATGTGTTTGGAAAAAAAGCTAAGTTACAGCTATCCATTTTTTAAAAGGATTTGAGTATTAAATGAGAAAATGGGGTGGTGAATGTTAGATTAGACTGGGTTTACTCATTAAACCAGAGGGACTCTTAATGACTTCAGCAGTGCTGAAACGGCACATTCATGAGAGATGAACAGGCAACAGCACTGCATTATGTATCGCTCCGCTCCGCTCGCAAAGTTAACATTCAAGTTGAAATGCTTCGTCGTAGTCTAGGTTCCTTCACTTTTTGTAAAAATAGCACTACAAAAACACCCTTAGAATAATAGTACATGTATTGGCAGAACAAGCTGAGAAATTAGACTCAGCGGCCATTACGTTTTTGCTCTGTTATCAGCCCATTTGATTCAATGCACGGAAAGCTCAAGTTCCCTTTGCTTTTATTATCAAACCACAGGGTCTCCTTTCAAATCTTTTTTTTTGTGTAATGTAACTTATTTGAATGTAAAATTATTCACTGCCTTGAAAAGGTATCATACACTATAGTCTCACACAGTGTAAACCTGAATAAGTTGGCATAACTCAAATAATAAAAAAAAGAGGTAATCCATTACCAACCATTTTTTACATCTCAATTTAAATATTTTTAGTAGTGGAAACTTACTAGTTTTAACTAGATAATTCAGTAAATGCTATATTGCTAATTGGTTACACAATGCTTTAATTGCATTAGCATAGCAGCACTTGCTGAATGAGCACAGCAAAACATTTAACATCAGTTCTCAAACTAAGCTCATACAAAAAACAACATGACAGAAACTCTTCTAAACTGCAAAACATTAAACACTACTAAATCAACAACAACAAAAACATTATATAACCCTTAATTTTAGCATTTACTCTCCCTTTTGAGTGTCATGACTCATGAAAAAGCTTTTAAATACTCATAAAAGTTCATTTGATTGAACTAATTTGTTTCAGTTGGCTCTACTCAAACCAATTAATTATTTTGAGCATTAGGGGTTATCAAACAATCATTTAAAACCATATTAAATAAACTTTTACATTTAAATCAACTAAATGATTCTCGCTTTTAAAAGAAAACTCTAGAGGTCTGATCAATATATAGTATAGTGTTTTTATTTTAAAAGTAAGAATTTAACACCCCTCATCTGCCAATATGATTGACAATTTGACTTAATTATATGGTTTACAGATTAATTCACCAGAAAGCAGCAGAACTTTGAAATCCATTTTTTAAAATCTCATTCACAAAACGGCAGGGTAAACATGTGCTGATAATATCATTCAAGCTAAAAAAAAGAATTGTGCTTTTTTTTTGGCTGGAGTGGAAATGTCCTTAATGATAAAGATGTAGAAATGACTGCATCCCTCTTAAAAATGCCCCAATTTCTCTCAGTAAAAAATATGTATTGCAATTGGCCTTTTAATTAATCTTTGTTCGAAATGTGCCGTATGAAGATGTTTTCTTTTTTTGTGAGCAATCTGTTTCGCCTCGTCTCAAGGTTGCTAGACTTTACACCGGTGCACAGGAAAGACTTACGGGTGTAGGTTCTAACCCTTTCATAAATCTCCAGGCCTTTCTTGCTGGATTCTAATTAGCAAAGGGCAAAAAGTCTTCTGATCACTTTTTCACCACAGACTACATTAAAACAATGGCAGAGAATGAAACAGGTGATGTCATACATGGGTGGTTAAAAATATAGTTATTCGACTTTTTTTGTATGGGTAATTTTTAAATATAATTATTTTGCTTTTTTTATGATGCAGTTTGTTCAGACACTGTGTGTTGTGTTTGAAATTATAATATGTACCCAGATTTTCTGTGATTAACCTTTTTAACTTTAATCTTCTTCAGTCTTATGTGAGACGCTGGTAACATTTTTTTAGTAACTTTCAAGAAAGAGTCATTATGCATACATTAAGCTGAATTTATTTATGTACATTCAAATATATATATTTGTGAACATATGACCATTTGAATGTTCATTAATGATCTATGAATCATTATATAATATAATAATGTTTGTTAATGTTATTAATGAAAGTTATTATAAAGTGCTGCTAAACGATACATATTTGGACAGTGGCCGATAAAGAATAAAAGAAATGTAACTAACACCAAATACAAAAAAGTTGAGTTTAAAAAATATTTAAAATTTTACAGTTTATTGATTGAGCAATTGGACATCTTTTTTTCTTTCTTTTTTTACTTCAAAATGCACATTAAAGCAAGGGGGAAAAGAATGTAAAGACAGTAATACTGAAATATGTTGTAAACCGAGTTGACAGTCATTGTGTCTTAATGGTGTGTGAATGGTTCAGTTTTAATCATTTCAACTTTCGACAGCCTCTCAATTACAAGTGATGCGGACAGCAGAAACAAAGGCAAACCCTTTCAACTCTTATCAAGAGTTGATAAGCAGCCTTTTGTGTTGCTCCCGTGGACTTCCACACATTGTGTCTGTATCTGTCGTTCTTTCCTTCAGACGCTTCAAGTCTTTGAGCTTTTGCAAACGGACATACAAAGCTCTGCTCATAAAGAGAGCCTAGTGATCACAGGATGTTGTCGCACATTAAACAAGTCCTCCTGTCTGTGGTGGGCTTTTGAAAATAACACTGTCATCTCTATCTGACAGCAGAGATGAGCAAGTTCAGCAGAGATAGCTGAGATATCGGCTGCTCACTTAGCGTGGAAACACACCACACAGCGGCACTACAGAGTGTGTAATCTGGTGAGGAGAGAGAATGTAATGGAACCAACATGACATGACTGCTGGTCTGGGAAAAATTATAGTATATACTGTATATAGTATATATAGTCCTAGTGTGTGGTGTGTGGTGTGTGTGTGTGTGTGTGTGTGTGTGTGTGTGTGTGTGTGTGTGTGTGTGTTGTGTGTGTGTGTGTGTGTGTGTTTTAAAACTTTTTCCATACAGAATTATTTACAATTAAAGTCTCTCAACTGTTCACACTGAAATTATCTGTTTTATGCAAATATATGCTTTAAAAATGTTATGGTCATGAAAACACAGATTTGTCAGGGGAAAAGTTGTCAAAAAGATACTAAATAATTAAAAACTAAAACTAACTAAAAAAATTGGAAGAGACTAAAATATAGCACAATCAGCTGAACAAAATCTTAGCATTCAAAACACACACAATACAATGTCAAGAAGAACCAAAAATGTTCTTTGTTGAAGAAAAATGTTCACTCACAAAAGCTGTCTCTGGGACGGTTAAAAATGTTTTAATATGTACAATTTAGGTACTAATATGTAATATACACTGTAAATAAATTATATGAGTAATAAGTATGACAACATATGTTTTTACAATTGCTTCAACTCATCAAAATAAGTTAAGAAAATTATCTTTTTTTTTTAAAATCAGTTTAATGTAATTTAAGTTTAAATGACTTGAACATCCAGGTTTATTGTACTTTTATTTTTACAGTGTAGATACAGTGACAACTTTTGTACTTTTTTTTCTGAGTGTTCTTTAGACAAAAAATAAAAAGTTCCTCAGACCAACACTCTTAGAAAAAAAAAGGTTCCAAAAGAGGGTTTTTGTTTTTTAGATTATTACCGGTAGGTTATTTTCAGACCTAATCACTGAAAGGTTCTTTTTGGACCACAAAATGGTTCTTCGTGGCTTTGCTGTGAAAACCCTATGTTTGGAACCTTTATTTTGAAGAATGGGGATATGAGGAACATTTTTATAGTCTAAATAAACTTTTTCTTCTACAAAGAATGTGTTTTTGCCATGATGTTAAAGGTTCTTCATGGAACCATACATGCCAACAAAGAGCCTTAATTTTGAAGTGTGCGGGTTAAATCTAAAAGAGAGAATTGTGTAGAAAACCATCCACAATCTGCAAGTCGTCCCCCATCAGGAGCAGGATTATGCACATTAGGCTGATTAATGGCGTCCGCCACCAGATTACTTTGATTTGATAAGCAGTACAACCCATCACGAACGTAATACATCACAAATTGTTTTGTCAACAATTTATGGTACTATTTATCAAATGACCATCGCCACTCGCTGAGTAATAGTGTCATATCTGACATTATGTCAATAGAGAAGTTGAGCTAAGGGCAGCCGGGCTGCAGTGATTTAGACACACTGTGTGCTGACCTGCGTCTATGTTTAATTCATAGCAGATGAGCAGAAATAGATGGATGACTGTTCCTAGATCTGTGTTTAAAGCAGAAATGGTTAGGAGTGGCTAGGTTGGTATGCCAGGCACATACCTGGTCCTGGTTTAGAGTTAATATCTGTGAATGCACAGATGTGATAAGAGGAACCATATACGCTTCAAATAAAGAATTTACAAATGTATTGTTTCCTATAGCATATAAATACTAAACATGCATGAATACTTGTCATGGTAATCGTGTTTATTGAACAAGTTAAACTTTAACGACAGAATTCAATGCATAATGTTTTTATCATTTGTTTTTGTCTCTCTTTTGTTTTTGTTTTAAAAAACTTGTTATAAAATTGGATAGAACACACAAAAAAATGTTAGTGATTTCTTTCCCACACTAAAATCATGTTAACATTCATATTGTTTATGTCTTGTATATATTGAAACAATGAATAACGTTTACAAATCGGCCCCATTCACTTTCATGAGATATAAAAGTGAAAATTCATCAACATTATGCTTGCAGATGCTGTCGATTGAGCTTAACTTGTACTAAACCCAGAATATTTTCTTCCAGAAACACCACTATTTTATAAATTTGTTCACATAAATGGTGGTGATGACTTTTTCTAGGTCAGATAAACACTCCTTATATGATAAGACTTGGCGTATTGTATCAAAAATCAATAATAAGTATAGAAATAGGAGATATTCAGGCTGTCTAACATTTTCAAGTCAAGAACAGTACTAGGGGAAAGCTCCTCGTTCAGTCCAAAATAGTTTTTCGCTTCAGTGTGAAAAAAAAAAAAGGTCACACAATCATTCTAGTCATCATCATGATGGTCAACAATTTCTGGCTGCTTGTTTTATGATGTTGTCAAAACAGGTCTGCACACCTTCGTAATTTGACAAGCTTTCCGGATAGCTTGCCCTTGGAACGAAGGCCGCGGTTCAAGCCGTCATCAAGGGGATCAATGCTGCTCCTGAGATTGGGCTGCGAGTGGCAAATAAATTCCACAGCAAAAACATCAGTTCCACAGGTATGAAAATGGTGAGCCAGCGCCGGCTGTATGGCTCTCGTCCAAAGCACCACTGGCTCATCTTAAAGGTTACAGTGACTACCCTGTGCACTAGTGTTAACAGAGCTTTCCCTCTCTGGGTTTATGGTCTGTGTAATAATTTTAAGCAAAGTGAAGAGTGTGTTTCCACGGAGATGTTGGAGGAACAGCTGCGGGCCAGGGAGGAGGACAAGTGGAGAATGATTGATCACTGGGAGCGGAGAGGCTGTGTACCTCTCACCTTCCCCCTGCGAGGCTCCACGTCTGCCCCTGATCCCTTACATCTGCCTGCCCTTAGCAGAGCTGGAGGAGGAGGCCCGGCTGGATCTACTCATGTGTCCCTGTACTCTGGAATAGGGGAGACTCCGAAAACACGGGCCAAACCTTAAACTCTGATGCCATTGCTTTCGTTATATGTGTGAAGGATATGTTACATATGTTTTTCAATTAGCCTACTTGCAACAATAACAAAACTGTGTGATAGGAGACTTGAACATCATACATTATTAAATACATATTAAATACATGTTCAGTGTTTATGCTGTAGTCAGCTTACATGGAATGCATATTGAGTAGGCTATCTAAAAAAAAAAAAAAATCAGAATCAGTGATATTCACTTTCAAAACAAGGAACTGCTTTAAAAAGAAAAAAAAGAAGCCATATTGACAAAAATGTTATTATAGTCTAAAATACTACAATATTAGCCGAATAAATTTTCACTGCTTTCTGCCTATTACATTGTTAGATTGAATTAATTGTTCACCGATTCTTTAAAATAGTGATCGAGTCATTGAAACATTCACTCAAACTATTCGTTCAAATCACCAATTTATTCAGAAAGTAAACAAATTACTGCATATATGATTGAGGAATTAAATTATACTTTACCGATTGTTTAAAACACTGGTTCATTCAGGAACGAAACAAGTGGGTGAGAGTGAGTCTGAACCATTCACTGAAGCCAGTGGTGTAGTCTAGTTTTTTGTAGTGAGTATACTGTGATATACGGGGGGATACCCCCCCCCCCCCCCCCCCCCCCACAAAAAAAAAAAAGAATTTCGGGCACATTTAGCCTTAGATGTTATATGAATATGGTCCCAGAAGCACAGGTTTAATCAGCTGACAGTTAAAAGACTTAAACATTATAAGCACAAATAAAAATGTATTCTTAAAAACTTGTGTGATATTCCTTTAAAATTATGTTTTAATAGATTTGATTATTATTATTTTAAAAAGTACATCTTACTATGCAATTTCTTTCATAATTCCCTCGAGTTACTTTATTTATCTGTACAAACTTTTATTTTGGTGGGTTGTAAATTAAAGACTTTTGAGCTTCTGTGTGTTTTAATAAACTATTATTATTAGTAGGCCTACTTGAAGTATAGCCTACTCTACTGTGCAATAGTAAAATATTTCTGTTATATTTTAAGTTATAGGCCTACAAAACTTTGATTTTGACAGGTTGTCATGAAGACTTTAAAGTTTGTGAGTGTGTAGGCTATATGATACGAATGAACGACGCTAGTTTATCAATGAAATGGTAAAATTCTTGTGAAGTGACTCATAAAAAGCTCTGCAATGAAGTTCAAATGTGTGCATGTCCTTCATCGACGCTGAAAACACCACGAGTGTCACGCGCGCGTCATGTGTAGTGTTTAGGTGTAGTGTCAGTGTGTATTCAGTGTGTAGTGTTCAGTGTGTAGTAGGCTAGAGCACACATTGAGCGCTCATTCACAGAAACACGCAGAACATTCAGAGTTTATTTCAATAGCAGTCTTTTTGAACTTTAATATTCATAGACACTTATATCGAGATTTGATTCATTGTATCATTACTTTTGATTTATTCATTCAAAAATGGCCAAATTGCGTGACGTTCCGCTTTACAGTAGGCTGTTACATTTGTTGCTGGATTACGCGATTTGATCCGTGTCACTGCGCAAACACAGACGTCACGGCGGGGTGAATTTACTAATGAAAATTCTTTCACAAAACGATGTTGTTACGAATCCTCACGCGTTTTAAAGTGGGTATACGGAGATCTTTGACATTTCCTAGTGGGTATACGGAAATCCTTGGCAATTTCTAGTGGGTATACGGCGTATACCTGCGTATCACGTGACTACACCACTGACTGAAGCTATTCGTTCAAAATCACTTAATACTTTCTGAAACTAAACAAATGACTGCATATACAGTATGAGTTAAGAAATACTTAAAGATTCGTTAAACATACTGTTTATTCAGGAACGATTCAACCACAAGCGACTCGCGAGTCGAGTGTGTTTGTGGGTGATTCTTTCATTTAAGCGATTTGATTCATTTATGTTGCTCGGAGACTGATTCTGTTTTGGGTTCGTTTGGAACTATTTCGATGGCGGATCAAAACCACAACGTAGCCTACCAGACAAATCGTGTCTAAAATGTAAGTTACTCAATATTAACTTCTTGTTTGTGGAAGGGAGGTGTAAGCAATATTATAATTGCCTAATTATATTTTAAATGAATTTTAATCAGCTGTCAAACACAGTTCTGTAAACCAAAAGCACTCTCCACACTAAACACGCACGCTAATGTTTTTATCAGGCTCTCTTCGATGAAATGTTAAAGATCTTCTTTTACAACCTGAGGGGCCTATTTCTTTTTAACAGGACATTGTTACTAACCTGTCAAAAGTGAAGCGATACTCTATATATAAAAAAAAACATTTCATTTGATATTTGATTGAAATACACCATTATGGTTTCATTAGCTCATCGATTTAGCAGTAATCTCATATCAGAGACCATCAAGCAAGTTACATGCAATAACCTGGGGCTAAATGTTAAAATATGATCCAGACTAGCTAATGACCCTATTACAATCGACCCAGGAAGCTGAGAAAGAGATTCTCCAGGTTCTGCGGTACCATCATCCTTACTATTAACCGGCATGTAATTCATTCAACCAACACAACTCATAATCTAGCAAATGAGAAAGGCAAGACAGAAGGGGGAAAACCCTCCATGTCTCATATTTTTCCTTCCTGGCTTTTTCGTTTGCTCTATGATGTAAGAGGTGAATGTTCACCACCAATGACCTATTAAATCAGGCCTCATTCCTTCAATTTCTTCGCCAAACAGGCACCAGACCAAACTGTCTGGAGAGACCGATGCAAAGAAAGAGAGAGAGAGAGAGGAGAGAGAGAGAGAGAGAAGAGAGGAGAGAGAGAGAGGAGAGAGAGAGAGAGAGAGAGAGAGAGAGAGACAATCCGAGGGTGGATGAATTGGATCCGCCCAATCAAAAATTATTGCAGCTCCATGAATGTGTCCTGTAAATGTTGGCATGCTAATTGTGCATTTATAACATTTTTAATGGTTTGTTAATTTACCTCCCACTCTATGATTGCACTTGAAATGAGTTAATGACTGTGGGGGGAGAGTTAACAACATGCCCTGGCAGAAACAATATTTCCCGCTTATTTATCAACCTGGCCTGTGAGAGAGACAGAGCGCTTTGGGTGAATGAAGGGGATGTCTGCTGGGTGAAGAGCTTTAGCTATAGGGACATATACAGCCCAGAACTGGACAAATAGAATTAATGTTTTAATTTTCTTTTGCCCTTAAAAAAAACCCGAAACATAAGACATAATTATGAAAATAACATTCAGTTGGATAACAATTTTGCTTGTTTAAACATAAAAAGAAAGTGAAAAACAAAGCCTTCTCATTATAAACTAGGCTACACTTAAAATCACATCATGGTGTGAAAGACTTGTTTCCCTAAAAATCTAATATTTGATTAAAAACATACACTTAACTTGCTTTAGAGAAGCTGTGGGCTATATTGCAAGTTACAAACTTCTAATATTTTAAAGTAGTAAGAACATAGAAATCTCAGAAAATTTATTTATGGCTATTTTCAAACACTCACTTATTTTCGACACATTTTCAGCACATCACTTTTAAAATGTAGTTCCACTAACAGTTATTAAATTATATTTTTATATTTATAATAAATTATTTTGGATACTTGTGTGTGTGTGTGTGTGTTTTTTTTGTGTATCACGCAGAGTTTCACCATCATTTTAATGTAAGTTGTTGTGATTTTCATTATCAGTGTGTAAATGAACTGGATTGAATATAGCATGTGCGGCTGACAGTGTGTGCATGTGTGTGTGTAAGCTATTTCTTTCTGCAATTCGAGTAGCATTTATTTAAAACACAAAACTCTCAATCAGGGTGACCATACAGCATTCGCTAAATACAACAAATGAAACTAGAAATAAAGTAATTTAACTTAATATTTAATTTAACTATTTTAATAAAACTTAAACTCAATATTTTGATATATAATAAGATAAAGTATTCCACATAGAGTTTTCTACATAGGGATAGTTCACTGTGAACTTGTGACTTGCCAATTCAATACGAAGTTTAGCACAGTTTAGTCGAGCACGTTTGATTACTCTAGACTGTAAAGCTACATGTGCTAAATATGACATAAGAAATTGTGATGAATCTTTTAATCATTATAACATTACTTGTTATAAAAAAGTTGCAGAGACACTACTGAAAAAAACAACAACCTTATCATCACTACGTTTAGTTAGTTACTGCCCAACACTGGCCTTCTTAAACATAAAGCATGCCTGATGGTAACATTGACATATGACCTGCATGCAGTGAATATCGGTAAATGAATAAACAAACACATAAACTAGATAAGACTGGTGCTAACATTGTTAGTAACGTCTCTGGCACAGTCCTTTCCAGTCATTTCCTCCAATCTTCCTCAGCAACAGGACATGACTTGGCGACATATAGACGAGAGACTATCGAGTTTCTAGACCACTTGTGCTGTAACCCAGGCAATCAGACCGAGAGCAATGTTCAGCAGTTCAACTGGAATCTTAAACACATTGTGAAGGTATGTTTGCATTTCTTAGGCTATTTGACGATCAAATTAAAGAAAATAAAGCAATATAGCAACACAATGTGTTAATTGTTAAATCCTCTTTCCTAAATTTAACATTTTAAACCGAAATGTAAAGTTATTTTATCAACAAGTTACAATTTATTTCCATAACTTTTCAATACGTTTCCATCAATGCTTCCAGTCTCTGACCCGAATAGAGAGCGAAATGAAGTGGGAGGCACTTTAAGGCAACACATTCGTAACTTACTCCACTGGAACTCCACTCCACCCCTCACTAAACAAGCCACTCTATCAGTAAATGCTAATCTCCTAATTAACAAGCTAATTAGGTAATTATGGCTTTGCAGAAGGATGCCTAAATGAATTATGACAACACAGTCACTGCTTTCTGAGACACCTGTGGGCCCCTTTTTGGCTGTCACACACACACACACACACACACACAAAAGTAAGGTGACAGCCTGTTCGGTTTTCAAAAACTTAATTCTCTTGGAAATGATGTGTATGTTATGAGACAGGGGCTATTTGTTTTGAGACTGTCAATTAAACCTGTCAGATAAGAATGATTTTATGACTAATTAGCACCCCATATGCATAAATAAGCAGTTAATAATAAAGTATTAAACATTGAAGAGGACTGTATGCTGGCTTTCCCTTAATTATTGCATTAATGATATATAAACATACATTTACAGATTAATATTATTATTGAACATAGTTTTTCTTATGTAACTTATGTTTCTTATGTATTTTGTAATATTTTAGGTTCGCTACACTTTATTTCGATGCACTTCAGACATTCTACTAACTATACGTAACTTGTCAACTAACTAATTAAAGTAAACTGTTAGGTTAGGGTTTGGGTTAGTAGAATAAGTCGATTTTTTTTTTGCAAAGTTACTTTGTCTGAAGGTCTGAGGATCCATTAAACTATAGAGTTAGCAGATATTAAGCAGATGGTGTACTTTACTCTAATGGGAGATAGTTGACGTACAGTATAGTTGCAAAATCACTTGTAGTTATTAGAATGTCTAAAGTGGACCATTGAAATAAAGTATTTTATTATATTATGTCTGATACGATTATAGAGAATATAATCTGATATAAACACACACACACACATATATTAGCCTATATATGGAGTAACCACTTGGGGTGAAAAATTGTATGGGTAGGAAAAAAAGCCTGGTGTGCTCATTAGTGAAAATAATCATGAACGGTGGGCTTCTTTCCAAGAGCAATAATATCAACAGTTACCACTGACAACAGCGAGGTTACCGTGGCCATATTTGGCAGAAACTTCAGCTGATATTTTCAAGACGCTCGGATTATAAGCAGTTCTGCATTGCACGATTTTCAGTACTCACTGCTTAAATGTTCATATGATTCAAACTGCTGTTGAATAGCTTGTTTTCACGTGACGTCACGCCACTGCGTTGCCATGGCGCGAAATGCAGATGGAGGGCAGGAAGTGATTTTCTATATTTAGGAAGCACTATAACAAACTCAATATGCCTATGTTTTGCGTCGTTTATGGTTGCTCAAATCGATCAAACCACGAGGAGTTTTTATCGTGTGCCAAAAGTTGTTGTTCATAAGGGGGAAAAATACAAGAAATTGACAGAAAAACACCGGGGAAAATGCCTTGCAAACCTACGTCTGCGGTCGGGAGGAGCCGAATGGGAAAATGCCCGTGTGTGTGTGCAGTGATCACTTCGTCAAATGTGAGTTAATACATTATTTATGTGGCTTATAATTACATAATTCAGGTGTTTAAATACACTTATGTGGCTGTTTGTGTAACGTACCAGTTTCCAAACTTTGTAAAGTCAAAGTATGTCTGTAAGACGAGGTAGTTGCTGATATCTACCGCCTCGATGGCAGGCAAATCTCTCAATTCAGTTGAAAATCGGTCCTCTTCATAACGTAAGGATCATGTCCAACATATGTTTCGATTTTCTAATTATATATTTCTCTTGTAATAGCCTCAAAAGTAGTACAGTACGGACTTTCCTCCATCTCGTCCATTGCGCTCTTCACTTCCTGCCCTCCATCTGAATTTCGCGCGTCAACACAATCACGTGACTGCAAACCACCTATTACGATTTCATTACTCATTCTCCATAAATTCACCTTTTCAAGTCGGTTGAAGCAAGTGGGCAGTAAACATCCAATAATAGAAATTGTGTTTATGTCATTATGTAAGCATGGCATCATGACCACAATAAGCTGAAGTGTCTTTTTTTCCCCCTCCCACCAAAAGATTTCCTGTCATACTTGGGGAAAATGAATTATGTTGACATATGGCTGAAAACAATGGTGGAAAGGCATGCAACGCAAGGCAATGAAGAATCATGCGGTGTTGTGGAGGAGAGGATCTGGAGCTGTTCCTTTGAGCCCTCTATGACAGGTATACAGAGCCACCTGACAGCACAGTATTTCAGTGATAAATGCAGTGGGTCTGGGACTTCCATTCACTAAACTCGGGAGTGTGCCGGGCTGATACTTCAAGGTCAAGTGAATATGAAAGAGCCGAGCCACACAGCTTGCTAAAAAGAACGAGAGAGAGAGTTGCTGCCTGCTCAACTTCGACAACTTCTAAATGTTATGTTACTTAAATTCATGCGACATGCTTCATAAACTCAGATGTTGTGTTACAGCATTGTTCCGTGATTATTGGATGCTTGTGATTTTAAAAATCCATAATCTGTCGCCGCACATGCTATATTCAATCTAGTTCATTTACACACTGATAATAAAAATGACAACGCCTATATAAAAACGGTGGTGATACGCACACACACACGCACTCAGTCGCAGCCAAAACAATTGAGTTACAGGGCTTGTGGCATGTTGTCTTACTCTGTGATATGTGTGAAATGGTTAATTAAAGGTGAGCTCATTATTCTTGCTCAGGATCCAGTAACTGTGTTAACATGATCCATGACTAATATATCACCCACTTATTGCACCCGAAGAATTGAATCAATTGCTCTGAACACCAATTCATACACAAGAGTTGAAGTAAATATGCCACTATAAATTCTACTGTTTGATCTGTATTGTTCAGGAGGGTGCGTGTAAATCAAAAGCTTATGTTTGTGTATTAAATATGGTATCAAAGTATAACGGAACAAAATCATGTTGTGGTGTATTTAAGCGAAATCGCCTAATATCACATTTAATTACTGAATGTATACATGATGTATCTCAAATGTTGCTTTAATGTATCCATATCTGTTACAAATTAAAGTCGTTTAGAAGAAAGAATTTGAATGTAAACATGTACAAATTAATTCAAATGGCAAAACAAATACATAAAACAAGCTATAAAAAAAGCCAGATAACCATATTTTGGGGGAAATTTGTACCAAATTTGTGTTACAACAAGCCCCTATACACTTCTACTTATATGTTCTACTTGCATAAAAAAACATGATCACTGGTATCAAAAAATGTTATGTATTGAATATCATGAAGCTCTTAAAGCTCCAGGCATACTGACAGATTCCTCAGTGCTTTTCGCATTGTTTATCCTCAACTGGATCATCCCAGAGGAAGTTTTGATTTTCTGCATATCTGATTATTCGCTCTTTAATTAGCCTGCGTTAATTTCCCGTGTTGCGTGTTTTCAGTGATGGAGGCAGTCCACAGGGCCTTCAGTCAGTTCATGCACTATATGGAACGGGACTTTCTGGTGCCAGCTTTCACAAATTCTCAGCATAGCATCACGTTGTTTCCTTTGGAAGGGTGTCTGATTGACTTTCTTGCTGTGCAAAAATTAACAGCTCTGTTTCCTCTGTATGTGTCTCTGATTCAGAGTAATTAGTCCCATCACATCAGAGGCTGTCATGTCACAAGTGCAACCCTGCAGAAGTGCATTACCTCAACTGTGGCACCAGAGGATTGCATGATGAATATTAACCTGTAGGTAGGTACATATAGTATCTGGTTGCAATGTGAGTTTTTTTTCTTTTCGCTCACACATGAAACGAAATGAGATCATTTGTCTATAGGTCATTAACAAATATTGGTTAAAAAAGGTGTTTTTTTAAAAATTGTTTCTAAACTGATGTAATGCATATTATTTTAATCGTGAACAAAGTGTTTAAACAAGTTTCAGTTGTTAAATAAAATTTCAAAGTGTTTAAATATTTTTTTTTTTGACTGTTATTATGTCAGGCGGTACAACCTAATAGTCACTGTAAAAACATATATGATCAATAAGTTATGACAACATATGTTTTAACATTGCTTTAACTCATCAAAATAAGTTAAGCTATTTTTAGTTAGATTCAGCTCATTTGAGTCAGTTTAATGCAATTTAAGTTGAAATGACTTAAACATCCAAGTTGATTGTACTTGAAAATTTAAGGCAGCAACTTTTTTTTTTGCTGTGTACTGTAGTTGTACCACATGACATGGAAAGTGTACCAACCCATACTTGAAATTAGCAATTTCATTTACCAGTATTTGAGATAGATCTACAAACCTTTTCACTCTGCCACAAGGATCAGTTGGGGTCCTCTGGGTTATGCATTATCTGTTTACTGTTATTACCTATTAATTCACAATAAAAGAGCCATGTTTGCAGTTGAGAATATCCAATATTTCAATTATCTCAACAGCTAATGTTTATGTATTAGGTTTCAAACCTAAAATGATGCCACCGTCTTTATCTTTTTCATTTGTATTATTAAGACGGTATTTTAGATATTTTCTTAATCTGGTCATTTGTTCTGGCAGTTGCACCACCTGACATTTTGGGGGTTTAAGATAACAAAGCATAAAATAATATGTATTATTTAGATGTACTAAAAATTAATTCAAACTAAATATGTTTTGTAGAATAAGTGATATCATTAATTTATCAAATTATTTTAAAAGGAAATAATGCACTTGGACACAAAAATATGCACATCATGTAGATAATGAAAACGAGAATAAACTGTGTCACAAATGCTTTTAACCACTGTAAACATTAGTCATACAACATGCAAATAAAATAGATAACGAAATGACCAACAAGTAAGTGAATTGATTAATAAACAGTAGAAAATAAAAAAGTTAGTTTCTCATAAGGATGTAAAAATACATTTTGGTAGACCTAAAATAAAAATGCAAATTTGTATAGTGGAGTTGGCACATGTATTTCCCTCTGTAGCCAGTTTTGGTTTGTGAGAAGCTTTTATTTACCTCAGCACGTGAACACAAAGCAAAACGGTTGGTGTATGTCATTGAACAAAAGACGCGTAGCAACGCGCTTTTTAAAGCGCAACAACGCCAGGACATGAAATGTAGTGATTTGGAATCGGAAATACAGTGGTTTGGCGGGGAAGCCACCGTGGGTTTAGTAAAGGCGTATGTAAGAAGCGAGGCAACCGGAGGAAGGCGCAGAAATGTTTCAGTGTGTCTCTTTGCTTCGAGCCCACAGAGCACAGTCTGCTACCATAGCAACTGCCGATGAGTTCTGCAGCGCAGCGCCGCCTGCTTTTGCAGTAGATGTCACCCTTGGCAACGGCCAATCAGAAGTTGATATCTCTCTGTACAACCGTAGCAAAGGTATTGAGCTCTGTAGGCGGGCGTTCGCGATCAGCGGGAGTCACCCATTGGTCCTTCGGGCCGCCCCTCAAAGACGGACTCCTCGCCGATTGGTTCGGGGCGTCTATTTCCAATATTATAAACATGTCCTCTGCTTTCCTGCCCCTGCAAGCACGGCTTGTTGGAGGCGACCATACTGTGGTGTAAGGAAGCGAGGGGGCCCGTGCAATTCATTATTAGTTTGAATCAGACAATATAAAACTCCGACCTTTGGTTTGTTTTATTGGAAATGGGTATAATGTAACGGCATCTCAGTGCACGGGCGCGCTTTTAAATGAGGCACGCGTAAAGTGGAGACTTAAACGCTGTTGATTTGATGTTCTGCTCTCATCATTATCATCACCAGCAGTATCATTAGTAGCTAACTGGCATTTTGTTTTCGGGGGCTTCGGCGAGAAGTGACAAGAATCTAAGACCCCTCCTCTGCAGGGCGGAGCGTGCATTTTGATGTCGATTTTGTATCTTTTTTTCTTCTCTGACACGTCCGCACTGAGTGAATGGCATTGGCACATTGTCAATCGCTCACTACCGCTGCCATCAAACAACATAAAGCACACACAGCCCGCGCGCTCGACTCATAAATTTCCGCCAGCAGATATTTTTGCGCATCGCTTTATGGCGCGTGATTAATTTTTTCGCCAGTTTTTCTATTTTCCCTATTGAAAGTGAGAAAAACTTTTTTATACATTTTTATATTTTTTTCTTACAATCTTTATAGCTGTGGTCGCCGGTGCTGATGGTTTAATTTATTTCGCGCGGCTTCTTTTATTTTCTTATATTTTATTTTTTGAAAAAAGGCAATATTTTGCCAGTTGTTCACACGCAGTGTGCTTGTTTTTAATTACATAATCATTAATTTTGATTAATTATTACTTTCCATCAGAGGCATGGGATGTTTTGTTTGCAACTCTTTGTAATACTACGGATTTGTCCAAGTTTCCAAGAAGTGCACAAGGCGAAATTATCCTAAGAAGACTGCAAATAAGAATTCCAGACATCTGCAAAGGACCCCAGCTCTTCAAAGAAAAAAGACAAATTGGCATGAAGATTCGGACAGGATTGAACGGGAACCCGCTGTCACCTGAATGCTGAAGTTTACTTAGATAATAGACAAGAAATATCTTCGCTAATTTTTCTCCAATGGACATTCATACAGGAGGATCAAAGACGATTTAAATCTTTTTCCATAAAGTGATTCCTGGGACATCAATTCCACTATATTTCATCCAGCGATTTATTGTATTTGCCGCGTTGCTTCACGGTCAATATTTTGTGCACGATAGCGACCCGTTAAACACCGCACATGAAATAATCAAGTTGTTTTTGCATGTGCATTCTCCGAGTTTCTTTCACCCATCTCAGTGACTGAGCACGAGCGCATTGATTGTGTTGCGGCGGACTATGGACGAGCAAGCCCGGATCATGCAGGCTCTCGGCGGTGTCAGCCTGGCCGGTCACTCGGTACAGGGAGGCATGGCTCTGCCGCCTCCTCATGGACACGACGGATCCGATGGGGATGGAAGAAAACAAGACATCGGTGACATTCTGCATCAGATCATGACCATCACCGACCAAAGCCTGGACGAGGCGCAAGCAAAGTTGGTGCATTTTTTTTGATAGCTAAACGTTTTCATTGTCTTGTTTTTAGAGTATTTTATATGCATGTTCCCTCCTTTTATTTTTATAACGATAGCTTATAGTGCTAACATTTACACGTCACAATAGCTAACTTTTATATGACAGTAGTGTCCACTTATGAAACTCTTGTCCCAACACTAGCATAATCTTCACTAATGTTACCATAGTAAAACCTTGAGAGTCACGTTTGCATCTGAAATCAAGGTGGCCGTATGGCAGGTTGAAATCACATTTTTTGTAGCCTATTTTTCAAGTTGTAAAGTTTAAGAGAAAATATCACTTACTGTTCACTAAACTTGTGTATTGAAATATTCAAAATAGCCTCTGTCTTTCACTTTGAGAAAGACGCACAGGTAAAGTACTCAACACATGTGGGCATCTCATTCAAAGTTTCTACATCACACTTTACTACTTCTAAGGCCTTGACACTTTCACAGCCCTTATAGCAACTAAAAAAAAAAAAAACTTTTAAGAGAATTAAGAGAAATATTAGTCATTTTACGTAGCCTTGTTTTGAACTTTGTGATGAGTAAAGCCGTTTGCCACTAGGTTTATCATCACTGTCAAACTAATGCAGTTCAACTGTCAATTTAAACTCAATACTTGTCTTATAAAGTTTCATTGCGACAGAATTATGAGTTTTAAGTGACTATATATCAATCTCGTCTCTTGCTCCCAAATGGCACAGGAAACATGGGCTCAACTGTCACAGAATGAAGCCAGCCCTCTTCAGTGTGCTCTGCGAGATCAAAGAGAAAACAGGTAAGATTATACATACCCTAACAAAAAAAGCAAAATTACTACAGACATCTCAAGAAAAAAAAGCAACAGTACAATGCCACTAATCCTTCAGACACCGCCATCTTTACTGGTGTTTTTTTTATTTGGTCGTCAGCGGAGTCCAGTTGTAGCTACCAAGCCATAACCAGCATCCACATTTCTCTGCTTCTCACTTCTGAACATGAATAGTCATTATTGGATGTATCAGCATAAGAGAGCGAAATATGACGATGAGCTTTCCCCCCTCTGCGTTGCATCGTGAGGCTGAACTGAGTGCCTTCTTTTGGGGGCATGTGTGAGAGAGGCACCCCGGCAGTTCCCTTGTTTACAGCGCGCTATTCTCCCACCGTCCGTTTAATCTTTCAAGTTGGTTCAGTTCAGCTGGTGAATTGCTAGACAATTATGCATCTTCGGGATATTCAGCATTTGTCATTGACGATATGGTTTGTGCGGTGTTGGTGTTGTACATCAAGCTTGTTTTGCTCAATTGTGCCACTGCAAGCCCAGTGAGCGTTTACGCGTGTCCGTGGTTCGGAGAGCGGTCCAATTCCTGCGCTCCTCTGCCTAATTATGCGACCAATTTACTGGATAATTATTGGCACTATCGGCGGTCCTGCAGTTAATTATTGCCCCCGTTTTATTATGAAAGACGCCAGGGCTGTTAAGGTTACATCGTTCACCGACACGTGCAGACGCTTGGCGTTATGGTGCGTTATTGTTGTGTTAAAACGGACTGTGACCAGGAGGGATCGATATGCCATTTATTATTAGTTTGGTCTAAGTCTAACCTGTAAAATATATTTAGATGACTTAGTTTACATTGGAAAATGTGTTCAGTGTTATACAGCAATTTTGCTTTATCTTGTCATGATAATTAATGCAATGCTCTCATTTGTGCCTGTTTAGAGTTTCATCTTGATTTTCTTTATCAGTAATTGAATGCAAAGTGGTTGAGAAAGTATAATGAACTGCAGGTTGTCACTTTTTCACCAACTTAAAATTTTAAAACTGCAACTAAACTTGGTTTAATCTTTGATTTGTATTATTATTTACTTTTAACTTTGACGGATATCTTATAAGTTATTTATTATTATCAATATTATTATTTTGTAAACTTCTGCATTTGTCTAAAACAAAACGTTGACCCTGAGTAGCAAGCTTACTTTAATTGACTACTAACACCATTTAGGGACCTTTTATGTATTACATTTTGCGGTACAAACGCACGTTATTGTTCGAAGTGTTTACTTATTACACCACATGTATTTTTTGAAATTAGAAGAGTGCTGTCAAAAATATTTTTGAGGGCATGTGCATCTCTATACCAAACAGAGATATTCTATCCCCACTTTTTCTGACACTCAAGCACCTCTGAAATAGTCTGTCGCGCGCGCACTGTAAATGAAGTCCAATGACAGATACAACATCAATTCAGCACGTGCGTTACCAAGGCTATACCGCCTGCCCCAATGACACGGAACATTAGCATATGTCACTGTCTCACAAAAGATAGTTTTTTTTTTCTATGAGGGAGAAATCAGCACCCGTTGAAGCAGAATCAATTCAGTACGTCCAGTAGCTTAGTGGATGTAATTTAATGTGCAGTTTTCCTTTATGCTGCGACGGTTAACACAGGCGCGCGTGATGTCCTCAAAGGCGCGCGCGTTCTGCAATCACGCAGGGCGCAGGTATAAAGAGAGAATGACCACATTACCAGATATGCAGAATCCAGAGAGACCCTTAGATAATGGGCTTTTACCAGGATTGTGCAGTATGCATTTCTGGATAATGCGCAAGGAGAATAGCAGAGCGAAATCCGTAAGGTGAGCCCAAAACACAATGGCAAACACACTGAACTTTCGTCTTTACTTTTTATGTTTAGAAATTTGATTCTTTAATAGCATGTTGAAATAGTAATGTTTTTAAAATATTATTTTAGTGATGTTTTTAATCACCTTTATCATATCTATATTTATGAACTTTGGTTAATACTATTCATTTTATTTTTGAAAAATAAAGAGATAGTTATTTCACATAGAGCCTTAATGTAGTTTTTGGACTATGATAAATGCAGCAATGTAATAACATTTTAATATCAGTTCATGTTTATATCGTCTTGGTGTGGTTGTATCGGCAGAATAGTGCTTTGCCAGATTTGTGGCCTTTGTGGCTTATAAGCAGAAGTGACTGGAGGAAGATCATAAAACTTAATGAACTTCTCGGCTGTTGGAGGTCTCAACTGTGGGAGGGCAAGGCCCTGCTCCACCGCCTGGTCTGCTTGAGTTCTTCTTTATGCCTGTCCAAAAACAGAAAGAATGAGGAGCAAAACAGAAACAAAGAAATTGATTACTAAATGCTGTGGCTGTATCTTAATGTAGCTGTTAATATAAGCCGTAGCCGTTGCTGTTGTGTCTCAAGAAAAGATGGATAGTTGCAAGGAGAGAAGAAATTTACATATGTGAATCTGGTGTGAGCTAATTTCAAATAATATTTCAGTATATTAATTAATTTTTGATATTTTACTTAAATCTCAGTAACTTTCAACTATATATATATATATATATATATATATATATATATACAATATTTGTTTGTTGTGTGTGTTGTGTGTGTGTGTGTGTGTGTAATATCTCAAAAACTTTTGTTGGATTGCGTGATATATAGTTGTACACCTGCAATACTTTTCTTTAAAATTCCATTTTTGTGTTTAAACAATCCAATATGTTAAATGTAAGCACATTTATAGCATTTGCATATAAAACCTTTTTTATATTTAATTTTACATTGTACATGTATTTTCATTATTATAAAGCCACCTCCAGCTGTTGACTGTGTTTCCATATGCACCTATCATGTTACGTTTAATACAGCTATGTCCCTTATTGCATTATAGCTCTAATTAAATATGCATAAAGAGTAGAGTCCCTAAGTATGCTAATTATTTAAATGAGCTTGTTTACTAGCTCAGTTGCTGTAATCTCGGTTAATCCCTTTGACGCTGCCTGTTTGAATGCCCCCCCCCCTTCTTAACGCATCCGGAATAATTTCCTAACAAGCTTCTCTCTGCTAATTTGTTTATTAACTCACAAGTGAAAATAAGCATGATATTTTCTTACTCTGTACATATATGTTTGCTTTTCTTTGTTTCCCGCTTTGTAAAATAAGACATAAAAGAAAAGGCTTTTTAATATCACAGGAACTGATTAAGTATTTTTTTTTTAAAGTAGACAGTATAGAACAACCGGTACTTACATTTTCTTGCGACAGTGTGTAGGTCTTGAGAGATGAGGAAAGCTGTCGTTTTTTTTTCCCCTCAGTGCGAGACTTTGTTTTTTTTTTTCTCCACAAGCCCGTTGAAGGACATTGTCTCATCAGAGTGATAAGAGAGACTTTCACTGATAAGCATGCTACTCCTTGTTGTTGTTGTTGTTGTATTTTTCAACCAAACACATCTTCTGTGAGGCTTTTTTCCCCTCTAACACACCACACACATACCTAGTGAACACCTTGTGTCAGAGAAGTGTGTATTTTGCTTATCGTACTCAACAGATGCGTAGAAGAAATGAGGAGTTGAGAGGTTCTTGTCAGGGTTTGATGACGTTGCAGTGAGAGGAAATCTGTGAAAACGGAAAACTACGACATGATTAAGTTCTTGAAAGTTATTGGATGATGCGTGCACAATTAGCGCATACAGTCTCTGCAACTTGTTGTACATGTCGGACATGTTCTGTCAATCTACGACTGCTATGGAGATTTTAATGTTGCGTTTAGCTAATTTTTATAAAAGAAAATAACAAAACTTCAAAGTTGCGTCACAGCTCATTTAATAGTTATTTTTTGTAAATGGTAGTTTTCATCATTGAACTTAGTGTGTGTGATATTGATATTGTACAGTTTATGTCACGCAGTCACTGCTAAATGTATCTCTCTTTATACAGTAAGAGAAAATGTTAACAACTGCCAGTGCTGATGTATGAATAAGTTCCAATCGGAGAGATTTCTTGGCCTTGTATTTGTGAATCGCAGCAGAGAACAGAGCTTTGAAAAGATGAAACATTGATTGTTGCTTTTGGATCTGCTGCAAAGCGGGCTTAAAGGCGAAAAGGGGTAAATCAAACCTGAAGTGTTTGTACTGTAACTATGTAAACAGTGAGAAGGAAAAGCTGTGTATGTACATCTGTTTGTAGAGCGAGCGAACAGAGATGTGACTTCGGGATGCTTGAGTGTGTACCTTTGCCTTGACTATGAGAATGTCAGGGATGTACACAACACATACGCCCTGAAACTGATATGTAGATGTGCGGAGAGACTCTAGATCTCTCTTATCGCTCATTCCGAAGGTTGTGAATGACAGCCATCATGTTGACGAGTACAAAAACGTGCCGAGTTAATTGTCAGATTAACCACAGATTACTGCAAATTCAAAGTCTTGTCGGGCTGATAGGTTTGAGTTGTTTTTGGGATCCCCGGGGCACTGCGGAGAATCGGCATGAAAAAAAAAAATCTTTCTCTTTTTCAAAAAGTGGCTGGGCTAGATCATGTGTGTATGTAAGAGAGAGAGAGAGAGAGAGAGAGAGAGGAGAGAGAGAGGAGAGAGAGAGGAGAGAGAGAGAGAGGAGAGAGAGAGAGAGAGAGAGAGAGAGAGGAGAGAGAGAGAGAGGGGAGAGGGGGGAGAGAGGAGAGAGAGAGAGAGAGAGAAGAAGAGAGAGAGTGAGCAGAGAGATGACGAGAGAGAGATGGGTGGGAAGAGGAAAATGAAAGGTGGGGAGGAGGAGGATATACGGATAAGGATGAGTGTTTGCAATGCAAAGCTGTCTGTAGTGTTGAGGAGCTTTCTTGGCACTCCACTAACTGCTACTGGAGGCCCTGAGTAGATTTCCCCATTGCTAATGCCCTAGAAGTATTAATTCACTTTGATATGCTAATTAGAGGGCATTATGCAAGAAATGAGATTAAGTGGCAGCGTGAAGTCATTTGCCTGTCAGTAAATTGAGTGTTTTTAGCAGGAGGGGTTTGTTTTTTTTCTTCTCCTCCACTTTCTCTCGCTTTTGCATTTAAATGAATCAAATGAAAGGAATGTGGCAGAATGCTTGAAAATCATTTTTTTTTGTTAGCAGATGCTGGGTTTTTTTCTTTTTCTTTTTTGCTTTCTCAGTCTCTCCCTCTCTCCCATTTAATTTTTTAGGTATCTGTTTTTCCAAGGTCTCTTAAGCGTCTTTTGTTCACTGCTATGTTGTCCACGTTTTTTCCTCCCGCATAATCATTATAACACCATTACACAACGTCACTCCCGCTAACATGGTCGGGTCAGATTATTGGGCGGCATAATTAACAAATCAGATTATTTTAGTTTAATGTCTGCGGTGCCATTACGATATAATGTGTCTGATCCGGGCTACGGCGATGGAGGAATCCCAGCACAAAGGGTGAGAGAAGCCTTAACGTGTGGAGAATAAACTTGTCTGGTTTGTTTCGAGAGGGAATACAGAAGCGCAGCAGCAAATTGAGGAAGACCTCTGCTGGCTTGACTGTGTGCTAATCAGACAGTGAGTGCGCGTGTGTGTGCGTGTGTGTTTGGGTTGTTTGCTTTCTCTCCGCCAGTAGAGAGCAGGGCTGGCGGCAGCAGTGGCAGATGCAGCGGGAGCAGCGAGGAATAACAAAGGTGAAAGATTACCTCCATATGGCATTTCTGACCAGGAAAGAGAGAAAGAAGGGAGGAGGGGTTAGGTGTGCTCCGAAGCAACACTCCTTTCTGAAGTGAGGTTTAATCAATACAGAGAGATTACAGAAAACTATTACAGGGCCAAAATCATAGGCTCCTCTTTCTCTCTCGGTTTCTCTCCTCTCCTCTTGTTTGCTGCCTCGGCGGCGGCTGCCTGCCTATTGACTTGTTGTTTTTCTGACCTTTGACTCATCAAGTTCAGAAACGGGAGGTCTGGAGGAGAGACTGCAGGAAGCTGGCAGTGTGGCCCCTGCTGTGCACACACACACACACACCACACACACACACACACAACACACACACACACACACACACACACACACACACACACACACACACACACACACACACGTACGCTATTTTTCAGCAGAGGGCTGTGTGTTGTTATTTGTGCATCCGCGGCGAGACCCTTCTTTGTGCACTCTGAACCGGCTGAATTAATTTGTAGGCACCATCGTAATTAACCACATGCAAGGCCGGCTAAAAGCATTACCTTGAAAAAATGGAATGCATGGATTTCTAGAGTAAGCGTTTCTTAAACCCTCGGGGACCATTCATTTTGAGGCGCCCCGACAAAGCGGTAATGAGCCAACTAAATCTAGCCTGAAGTTAATTTGACATCTGCGGGGTTATTGTTGTTATTACTTGAATTGTCTTTGTTATGTATATATATATATATTTATTTTTAAATAATAGGGAAAAATAACATGAAAGTGATATTTTCAATATCAGTTGATTGTATTATTAGGAATGTGGCGGCTTATTTTAATACTCCATGATTACAGATTATTAATTAATGAGAGAACATACTCATTAATTGTTTGCTAATTACGAAATAACAAAGGAGCACTTAACCATGAACTATGAAAAATTGACTCCGGCTTGCGATCCATATTTGTGTAGGTGGGAAGCCGTGCGTCTCAGTCTCTTTATGACATCATCAAGAGCCCGGTCGTTATGATCCAAAGTAAATATTAGTGAGCGTCGCCCTCCTCTCTCGCCTTTAGTTACAATAGCAAAAGCGCTCTTTTTTTTCTTTCGCGAATGCCTGAGTAAATGTATGCAGCCCGCAATAGAAAGCCATTCAGCAGTGGAGACAATTGACTTTGGGCTGCTTTTTGTTCCCGTCTGCCCCAGCGATGCGTCTGCTGTGACAAGATAGTGTAAGGCAGAATGGCTTCTGCTCAGCAGGGCGCCTGGACTCCTGAATGCCGTGGCCTCTCTCTCTCTCTCTTTATCTCTCTGTCCTTCTCTCTCTTTCTCTGTTTCTTTCCATTACTAGACTTTGTGTTTGAAATCGAGGAAGAGTGACTGCTATCTTCCTTACAGTGCCGTAAAACCCTTGCTTTTTCCTTTCCGGTAGAAGGTGGGTATGGAAAAGAAAGAGCAGATGAAGGAATTAACAAAAGAATGAGAGAGGGTACGGATGGATGTCAGGCTGGTGAGAGGTAAAAAACACTGCTGAAAAAAAGGAGAGGAGAAAATCTGTAATCGCAAGGTTTCACACGCTTTGAGCATTTGTCTTTTTTTGAACAAATGTTCCCATTTCTGAGCCTGTCTGAAATATTTGTACATGTATGAGGCTAATCTACTTCTTGTTGCATATGGCAAAGGCTTTGCTGCACGAATAATGCTTCTATGCATAAACATACATATTCACATCAGTATGATTTCTCACCGTACTTATCCGCCGTAGTCTTTGACTGAGGTTTTGTGAAAAACAGCTCAAGTTTTTTGTACTTATTTTTTTTGTTTACATTTTGTGTAGCACATTATCTATGCAAATAAGCCTTTTATGGCATAACATTTTGGCAGGTTTATTGGGAAATGTCCCAAATGTACATAGACCTTGAGCAATGGCAGAGCTGGTGAAAATGCTGCTATTGAAATGTTTTTTTTTTTTTTTATTGAGAGACAGTCAAGGAAATGAAACCAGGACATGTTGCAGGTCAGATTCAAATCCGTCTTTCCCATGAGCATCAAGGATCAGTGTGTCTAGAGCTACTGCTTACACTTAGACTTTTACAGTGATCGTGAATCTCAATCTCCTTTGGGTTCAATAAAAGGCATAGTGTCTTGATAGAAAGTGTGACTTTAATAATCCACTGCAGTGTTTCTCAGTATGTGCTCTGTGCATTAGAGAGAGAACATTCAACTCCCCAGAATCTGTACGGCTATTTGTGGCATAGTCTTTATTTTGCTTGTCTTATTCATAAATTGCCTTTTGATTCCTCAACACACACACAAACACACTCGCCACTGCACCCTTTTCCCGTTCTACCCAGTCTAAGATGAGCTCATGTTTCATTTAATTATCTCTGACTTCAGATTGCTCCTGTAGCGTGTATGAGGAAGTGGACATGAAAAAGTTGATAAAGATCATTTGAAACTCATGGCCAATCACAGCCACTTTTGTCTCATTGTTTTATTTTTGTCTTATATAAAACTACACTAGTTCAATACGCTATATGATGATTTTTTTTTCGTCCCTTGATGCTTGACCTACACCTTAACCGGTGTCACATAAATGCTCTCTATATACATACACACACGTTCCTCAGATGCGGTGGCTGGCGCAAACCTCTGATAAATCTCACATCACCTTTGAATTGTCAGCTATCCTTTGCCGTTTAACTAAATTGTGCTCTGTATTGAAACATTAAATTTTCATTTAAAAAAAGTAAATATTCCCACCCGGCGCTGCTGTTTTAATATTTTACATTGCCCCCCTAGCCCTGTCATCTGTATATGAAATAAGTGCAATTTGTGATGCGTTGTCATCAATAATTTTGTCACCAGGGCGTAAAAGCTGTGAAACACCCATCCACCCACAGCACTGTTTGTGTCGCATACAGAGCAAGCTGTGATGCGATGAGCAATGCTAACGTTGGCCAAACGTTCTGGATATGATATTTGTGTAACTCAATTCATATGCCGCTGTCTAACATGGGTCCCATTTGTTATTGACACTAGGTTCATGGGCTGTTATGTTCAGTTTTATATAGATATTTTTGATATTGCAAGCTGTGGTACTGCATCCAGTAATGGAAATAAAGCCTTTTTTCTCTCTTGAATTATTCTCAGTGTTGTGTTACACTGATTTACGTTCAACACGGCACTAAAATAAAACCATGGTTTTCAACCATGAACACCCTGGAGGCCCGTGAAGGTTCTGTAGGGGGTTCTTAGACTTATACAGAATATCTTTGAATAATTTGTGTATACATCTCAAAATGTATTTCTCAAAATGTGGTTAATTCATGGTAGAAAGACACAAAACTCTTCTAATCTGATTCGGTTGATTCGCATAAAACCACCATTTAAAATTGTAACAACATGGACAACACACTGGCGCAATAAATGTAAATGTAGTTGAGAGGCTAAGTATTTTTCAAGCATTTTCATATTAGTTGGGTCCTTGGATTGAGCAAAGGTTCAAATGTTACTGTAAAATGATTGGGAGCCCCTGAAGGGTCATATAGGTTTCAAGAACCACCTGGAGAACCGTAAACTACAAACGTGCAATTATTCCACCTCCACCACTCTTACAGACCTGCAAATAACTCTGGCATGATTATTAATTTTGCAGGTGATTACACAATGCAAGTGCATTACTCATTTTTTACAGTCGCCCACTGAGGTAATGTCCGAGTAGTTGCAGAGGTTTTCTTGGGTCACAAATACCACTCTGGTCGCAGGACCTCGGCTTTGCACGGCTATCCAACAGAACCTGCATCACTGTCAGGATGCTTATTAGCACAAAAAGGGTCAGGTGGGTGGGAGGGGAGGGGAGGAGAGTGGTCCTCTCATTGTAATGACATCGCTATTTATAGATCTCCATTTCATTAGCCTCCTCTGTTTCAGTGGTGAGATTTTCTCAAGGGGCAGAGGATGCAAGTCCATATACTTCCTCATGTGTGTAATATGAAGGGTTTGTCGATGCACACTTGCCTTTGTAGGGCAGAACTACTGCATATCCATGTTTATTTTTCTGTATCTTATGGTATTTTTTTCCGAATCCTTTCTGTAGCTATTATATGGTTGAGTTTAATCAGTGCGATTGGTTGTGGTTATTTATTTTTTATTTATTTTGATTCAATCTCACAATAATCCTTATATTTTATTATATATTTTTAAGGAAAGTTAAAATTGTGGTTATAATCGCATGGCTATTCTGGTTGTGCTAAGTTTTCTCTCCTCTCTCTCTTTGCAAAATGTGAGATTATAAGTATTTTTTAAAGCAGTTTATATGTGGAATGTGTTCAATATCTAGTGAATGCACTTACTATTGGCCTGCATTTTAGAGCTCGGATCAGTGTTGTCAGAATCCACGTTTCCTTTAATGGTAAATTAGACTCAAGTATAAGCCTGTTTTATTTTAAATTTTTTTAGCCTAAAGCAGCATTTCAGGGTCTTATTCTCCCCACAGCACTGCTCTTTCCTCCCCTCTTCCTATTTGCATTCCTCATATGAAGTCCCTGTGCCATTGTTCCTTCAGCATTTCATACGTTAGAATGATATATTGAAAACAGAAATGGGAAAAAGACTGCAACACAATGAAATTTTAATCATCATCTTCTGCTGCTTTAACAAGGCAAATAATTCTTATTGGCTGCTGTGTTAAGATTTCTAATATTTAATTCATAACAAAGCTGGCGTTATTCTGCCACTGCCTTGTCAAGCCTTGCTTCGTCTGCACAGAGCAGCGGCTAAAAAAAACCTATAAGCAGACGTAAATGTCCGAAAGCTAGCGGGCAGCGTCCTCAGGAGTGGTTTCTAAAAATCGACTACTAGACATTCCTTGGATTTAATCGCTGGAGGGGTTATATATCGATTGATTTGCACTTATTTATTTAACATCAAGAAAGCAGCCTAATGCCATCGCTCACTTTGACTGTGGCGTTTTCGGTTAATGCTCACACGTTTAATGTGCCTTTTTTCCCCAAGTTAAACATACACTCCCATAAATAAATGACCCTCACACACAGTTGACAAGAATTTTTAAAGCCAAGCCGCTACTGTAACCGAAAAGTTAAATGCTAATGTATGTGTTTTTGCAACCATGGGGACATTTACTGTCTTGGGTGAGGAAACAAGAAAAAAATGATGCTGGCCACGCAGAGTATCTCACAGAGAGTAAACTGTTGAACTCCTGACTGAACGAGATTTACGCTACGTGTTGCTAACGGTGCTAGAGGGAATGCTCCTCTGTCCAACTCTTCCATCTTTATACATCCCATCAGTTAAACAATCCAGAAAGCCTCAACTAAATGTACCAACATTCTTTTCCTCAAAAGTCTCCAGTGAGCTGGCTACGTAGGCTGCATTTTAAGTCATCATTCCAGGGTGAAGGCTGTTCCAAAAGATGGTCAACATGCTACTATAATATGCTACCATTTTAGTTAAATCCTAGGACAGCACCACGTGTCTCAAAATCAATTAGAATTGTAAGTTTTTATTATTCAATAATATCAGCTGAAAGGTTTGGGGTAAAGATGATTTGAATGTTTTTGAAAGAAGTCTGTTATTCTCACCTACCTGCATTGATTTGATCAGAAATACAATTTAAAAAAAAACAGTATCATTATGAACTATTATTTCAATTTAAAAGGACTTTAAATTTAAAATTTTTGAATAATAAAAACATATATACAGTAAAGGTTTTCCTGTGATGGCAAAGCTGAATTTTCAGCAACCATTAATCCAATGATCCTTTAGAAAGTATTCTAATGTGCTTTTTTTAACATTTCTTATTATTATCAATGTTGAAACAATGTTGCTGCTTACTATTTATTTGAGGAAACGTTGATACATTTGGTTCCGGATTCTTTGATAAATAGAAGGTTCAAAATAACAGCATTTATTTAGAATATAATTTTTTTTATAACATTATAAATGTTTTTACGGCCACTTGATCAGTTTACTATATCCTTGCTGAACAAAAGTATTAATTTCTTTAAAAAAAATTCGTATTCACTCAAAATTCACGAACAGACGTGTATAGAATTAGTTCATTGTGATTAAAAAGAAATTATTTTACCCAACATTTATCTGTGCTATTTAATTGTTTTTAGAGTAGTGCTCCATTAGTTTAGCAACATGCCAACTGCCAACATACTTGAAATAAATTGCCAGTCGAGCGATCGCTATTTATGTCCCACAAAGATTTGTAGACCACATAAAGTGTTCCAAATCAGTCACTTATGATGTTCCATGATAGTCAGAAGGCAGCTGTCTGTGTAGGCAGTAGGCAGCAAGGCAGCTCACTAGGTTTCGGAACAGAGCTTGTCTCTTCACCCTAAGCCCTTGAAGTTCATTTTTGTAAGCTGAAGCAACGGAAAGATGGCGCAGGGCCAGCCGGAGCTAGGTGCTGTCTCATGTTTCAGGGAGAGGGGGCAGATCCTGTTCTGGGCTCATGGTGAAATGGCTTAATTGGTGTCAGAGCCCCTGGGATAGTCTCTCTCTTTCTCTCACTGCTTATCTCTCTCTCTCTTTCCTTTTCTCTCTGTGTGCTCTGAAAAAGCAACTTTACATCCTCTTTTCTCCTCTCCTCTCCTCTCCTCTCCTCTCCTCTCTTCCTCTCCTCTCCCTCTCCTCTCCTCCTTCCTCTCCTCTCCTCCCTCTCCTCTCCTCTCCTCTCTGAAACCTGGCCAGTTCGTGCTGCTTGAATGAGGAGTGAGCAGCACCATAACAATACTTGCTGATGTTTGGGATGACAGAAATGAATACGCACTCAGCTCCTGGGAAAGTGGTGATTAATGGCAGTGAGAAGGGGAACATTCTCCTTTCCTCTTGCTACACTTTGATGGGGATTGAAAAACAGCAGAAGTAAAGGGTCAGGTTTTTATTATCTCACAACGCGGAGGTCATCCTTGAGAACATTATTGCTATTTCCTGCTGCCTTTCTTTCCATTTTCTTTCCTGTTCTCACTTCTTCATCCTCTATTTTGCGTGTTTTTGTCAGTTGGAGGTCCTTGCCGTGATATTTTTCCAATGAGGCGAATGATATGTGATTTTCGATCGCTGTTCGAATATATATATAGCAGCTATATACCAAGTTGGTAAGATTTTTTTCAAAATGTTTTTGAATGAAGTCTGCATCTAAAATACAGTAAAAACAATACTGTTGTGAATTTTAAAATAACTTTTCTTATTGACTGTACTTTAAAATTAAAGTTATCCCTGTGACAGCAAAAGTTTGTCATTACTCCAGTCCTCAGTATCACTTCAGAATTATTCTGATATACTGTTCTGTCAGGACCACTATCGTCGAATACGATTGACAATTAGCATACAGTTAGGATTGGCGGTGTGATTCTGTTCTGGGCAAGAACTCCCTGCGCATCCATGCATTGATAAGAGCAGGGAAAGCAGCAATAACCAATCTTAGGGTAAACCGAACAGAACCAACATGAATGTATTTCAGATACCATTAATTCAAGACTAAGTACAACATTATTCGAGAATTTTTCTGATTCAAAGGGCACTCAGAAGGCCAAATCCTGACTGACGAGAGGAGGAGCTGGGGAGGGAGGAGGGTAATTCACTCCTGAGAAATGCGACAGCTTCTGATAATACTGAAGGAGCTTATATATGTATACAGTGATAGGCGTCGTATTCCTATAGGTAGACATGGATCAGCTGAGAGTCAGCTGATGCGAGCTTGACTAAAGTGACCTATCAGAACTGACGCTACGCTTGATTTTTGGTGCAATTTTGAAATCAGTTATTTTCTTTTTTTCAGCATTCTTTGATGAATAAAAGGTTCAAAGGAACATTTAGTTTGATCAATTTAATGTATCTTCTTTGAATAAAAGTATTCATTTTTTTCAAAAAGAAATATCTAACTGACCCTAAAATTGAAACAGTATGTATGTGATCTATAGGCAATTGTTCTCAACTGGTAGGTTGAGAATGTTTTGTTCTGATAGATAAAAGGGAAGCATAATGCTAAATGCAAATACTAAAATGCAACTGAATGTGTATAATGTCATAGAATTTGTATATTATTATGATAACAGCTTTTAAAAAGGAGAAATGCTTCATGTGTCTGTTCCTGATGTCAGAAGTCATGTGTCTATTCAAAGTTTATGGTATTTTTCAAGGTTTAATGTCATTTTATGTAGATGTCAACCAGAAAAGGTTTTATGACATGCCCTTCCATCTTTTGAAAAAATAGAATAAAACTAGACAAAGCAAATGGAAGACATAGGTTAAATATAGGTTACTGTGAGCTAATGCAATGAAAGACAGCTAATCTAGTTAGTATATTTATGGCTGGCAAATTTTCTCAATTCACCTGCCAGAAGTTTTGGGCCCTAGTTAAAATCATTCATATGTAAACCACAATTCACAGACTATATCTGATTTTGTTCACACCATGTATTCATGCCTTCATATCAGTTAAGATAGTGAGGTTAATCATTGCCACACAGTTTTTCCTCCTTCACTCTCGTCTTTGTCTCCCTGGCAGTGGCAGGGTCCCAGGGACATCGCCTCAGTTACTTGTTAATTCATTTAATCAGGAATCTTGGCACTCTGCTCTTCTCCTGGCTGGTGCAGTAATCTTATTTAGAGTGGGACGCAGAGGAAACCGCATGTCCGCGACCTGAGAATTTCATCCCTGTCAATACACACACCGCTCCGCTCAGCACAGCAGGGTTTCATCCTTACCACTGCTGTGAACACAATACAGATGTATTACTATTGCTATATTTTAGCATTTATTTTGTTTGGTCATCAGACATGTGAAAAAAGTTGAACTCATAAGACCTTTGTATTTGCCCTTAGATTTAGATCTCAAATAAAAAATGCATTTGTGATCATTTTGATAATTTTGCATCAAATAGGTGAACCGGATTTGACTCGGTTGTGTCCTATTAGAGATGGCATGCATTTTTTTAATCAAGCTGTTCATCTCTTCACACACCTCCTTAGGATTCATATTAGAAGAGAAAAACAAGAGGACCGGGTCTGTACCTGCGATGAGGGCCTTTGGGGAAGTCTTGTAGCTGCAGAAATGTAAAGTGTGGGTTTAGACACTGGCCACTCTGCTGACAGCTCGATTTTTTTTGCTCACTTTTGCCTCTCAAATAAGCAGCAGCTCTGACAGAATGATTGATAGCGATTTGTTTTACGTGGCACAGTTTGAGATTTTTCACTCTTTTTCTCTGCCTTACAAGGAGTTGAGAGTTTTTAGAAGTGGAGCAATGAGTTTAGAAAAAATAAAATAAAATAGACAGACGAGTGCTGAAGAGGGTTTTTTAGATTTCACAGGGAAACTACATGTCAAATATTGATGGTAATGAACTAGTAGAATAGTTTGACTCTTGACATCCCCTTTTTGTTACTGGAAAAGCTGATGTTTCTAACAAATATTTCCCTCTTTCACATTTTTTTTTGTTTAATTAAAAACTATATAAATACAGTGTGCGGGCGACTTTCTTTTTATTTTTTTTTTAAATTA
>CM070836.1:19192741-19280248 GCA_036326025.1 Chrosomus eos
AAACAATTTAAATGTTTTTACTGTCATTTTTGGTTTATTTAATGCATCGTTTTAAAAATTGAATGCACCCTTGTAAAAAATAAAAAATATTATGTGTGTATGCGTGTGAGTGTGTATGTTCATATAGGTAATACATTCAAATCCAGATGGCTTATGGCCAAGGAGCCTTTCACATCTAGGATTACACAGACCCAGTTTGAGTCGTGCTTAGAGACTCGTTAATGTGCTTGTGTTTTCAGATGAATTAATCATTCCTCCTGCCGGTACTCGTGCACTGTCAAGTGGACTTGTTCTAAGTGTGTACATATACACGCTTAAGTAGTATGTATGCTTAGAAAGGGAAAAGTTCGGCGCTCTGGAAAATAAAGGCATGCTGGTTTGCGGTTTCGTGTTTGTGGGTGTTTGCGCGCGCTTGCGGTGGTTAAGTGTGTAGAGCAGGAGTTTACGTTGTAATTGGTGTGTCTAGTGCTGAGCGAGGGCTGCGTGTTGGAAGTGTTACAGAGTAATAGGAGAGGTGATCTTCTAAATGCCTGAAACAGCTGCTAACTACGTCTGACTGTGTGTTTCAGCATAAACACTGCCCTAACAAGACTCACCCAGATGCCTGCCGACACACAAGCGTTTACACTAGACTTTTTCTGTTATGTTTACGGCTGTCTGAAGTAAGACGTGAAAGCGCTTCCTACAGGTATATGAATCTGCGCTAATAACCTGTTAGCACCCTTTCAGTGAAGTGCAAATAGAATTTTCTTTGCTTTGTTTTTTATGCCAACACCATATGTAGATAATACACAAGTATAACAACTTTCACCATTTCCCAGGATGCATCAATAGTTTTAAGCTTTAATTGTTTTAAACTTCTGGAATGTGTCACCACATTTCACAGGAATCCAATTATAAAAAAACATGCTTATTTGCATCTCACTTGCATCTTATCCCTTTAGGTGTTATTATTCGTCATTAAAAGGAGGCAAACTGAGTCTATGTGGATGAGAGTGTCAATATCTACGTTATTATATTTGGTGTGTGTGTGTGTGTCTGCATACTTATGGGCAGGGGGTAGACGTGTCATATTGGCGTGCGTGCGGCCTTCATATAATGCAGCACCACGCTGACAAAACATTCAAATAAATTGCTGTCAGTAAGTCCAAACGCCAGCTTCTGCGATTTTTATCTGACGGGCAGAGGACTCAAAATGTTCCACCCTGACAGCCAACTCCGGGACACCTATGGCAGAGAGAGGGAGGGAGACGGAAAGACAGAGGGATGATAGAAAACATGGATATGGCTGATCCGTTACACCACAGCACTCATCAATGCTTGATATTAGGAATGCAAGAAAAGAGCAATGCATGTCGCGAGACATGACTGGGAGAGGATGTGACATCACGCAGTTTGCACCGCTGCTTGTCAACATGCCGCTGATGTCACTTTTGGTGCCACTGACTGGACAACTGCTGTCATGAGAGTCTTGTTTTTTTTTCTCCATTTTTTTTTTGTTTTTGCTACTTTTTTATTTGTTATTTTTATTTCTTTATTTAATTATTAAACATTTAATTATACATTATTAATTAGTCTAGTTATATTTAACTATATTTTCTATATTTTAGTGCTGTCAAATCCATTATTCAAATCTAAAATAAAAGTTTAGACAATATACGTGTCTGCATGTATGTTTATATATATACATATATATAGTGTGTTATGTAAACAAGCATTTATGTTAGATGTGATTAATCACAATTAATCGATTTGACAGCACTAATGTTAATGTTATTATTTTTAATTTATTTTATTTCTACATATTTGTAATTAGTATTTGTTTTTGGCTGCATATTTTAACAGTAACTGCAGCTATGTCTACATATTAAAGTCTGTTTGTCAAAATATTAAATCAGCTCCCATTTTTTACTGTTATGAACACACTAAACACACATTGCAAAGCTGCAATGTTGAAAATGCCGTCTCCTCGACTCAGCCACATACATTATTAAGCTATCTTGAAATCTTGCTCTGTCATTTATTGACAAAAGAGAAACAGCAGAAGGATTTGGAACTCGTGACGACGGACCTTCCCTTGTGTGTCTCACATTCTCTGTAGCATTGTTATTTTGCTCGTATGCCATCTTAATGAGAAATAGAGCCTCATTATGATTTTAAGGATGAGAGGGGAAAGCTTTTAATTAATGATATGTAAATGGTTCTGAATTGATTATGTTACAATATCAAGAGAGATGGGTAGAAGCTGTGGTGTAATATATTTTAATTAAGAATTAATTAAAAATGATGGCAATTTCAGAAAGCCTCACAGAAAATAGTGGAATTTACTCTCTGTCAGAAGTGAATTAGCCTCTGATTAAATTAATGCCTTGTATTTATAGCGTGGTTATTTTTAAGCCTCGCCAGGAAGAATTACACTTTTTCTCTGATATAATTAGCTCTTGTGTCTTGGTGGTCCACCAATCGCTGGAAAGATTAGAGGTCATGTGACTTAAGTACATTCTCATAATCAACCACGTTCCCTAATTGAATTCAATTTTGAGACATTTTCAGATGATATTTTTTCAAAGCCAGGGGACAAGTCTTATTCTCTCTCTTTCACATTCATTTTTTCTATCGTGATGGAGACTTTCTATGGACTTTGTTTTTATACTTCGCTAATTACCTTTTTGCATTTTCATATTTTTATTAAGACACACATTTTCTTACAGTGTATTTGATTTTGGGTTTTACTAGGGACATGTTGGGACATTTGATCACAATGCAGTTTGTATTCATAGACACAATCTGACACATCAAGCACTAAGCTCTTTAATATCCACATTCTGTAATACAGTCATCACAGCAACAACGCATGAGCATGACAGTACAGATACAGCCTATATGCATTTTAAAAATCAAAATTAAACACTATGGACTGAGACACAGTTTATCAAAGAGTCAACACTCCAGAGAGAGGGAACTGTGAACATCGGAAGACTCTGATTAACCTTTTAGCTGCATAGATCTTCCAGTCCTTTGTTCGGAAAGAGAGACGAAAGAAGATGGAGTTCTCAGGAGTGTAGGAGGCGGCGAAGAGGCCTTTGTTCTTGGCACTGTGTAGCACGCGCTTCAGGAAAGATCTCCCCCGCGATCAATGGAAGCGCGGCTGGGATGGGAGTAATCGAGGTGGGGTGGGGTCCCTCGTGGTCGGGTTTGATTGGAGTGCTAAGTTTGGTGTTGAAAGGCAGAGGGGAACAGCCTGCTGGAATCAAATCCCGCAGGATCAGTTAGAGCTTCGCAACAAAAACACCTCCGTATTCCACAATAAAAACGAAATGCCTCACATAAGAGATCTTACATGAACAGCGCTATAATAAATGCAGGAAAGAGAGAGACGCAGATTGCTCTTGATTTTGGGTGAGCGTGTGTGTGTACAATTGTCGCTAACGTGTTTACATATCGCACATATTATGCACGATTGGTGAGGCATAAGAAGGTAGACAACGAATGTTAGTTTTACTCTGAAAATCATATATTTAATATATGTAAAAAAATGTTATATATATATATATGTATATATATATATATAATATATTAAATAAATAAATAAATATATAAATATATATATATATATATTATATATATATTATATATATATATAATATATATATATATATATATATATATATATCATTAACTATTATTTATTTATTTCAGGGCTTGGAAAAAATTAATCGTGATTAATCACATCCAAAATAAAAGTTTTGTTTACATAAAATGTGTGTGTAGTGTGTATAATTTTTCTTAAATATATACATGCATGTGTGTGTATTTATATATACAAAATAATTATACACACTACACACACATATTTTATGTAAACAAAACTTTTATTTTGGATGCGATTAATCACGATTAATATTTTCCCAGCCCTAATTTATTTATAATAATATATATATATATATATATATATTATATATATATATATTTATATATATATATATATATGTGTGTGTTTTGCTTGTTTTTATACTCTAAGGATGGTGAGGCTTATGAAGACAGACAGCAAATGTTAGTTTAACATTTTTTTTTTTTTTGGCGAGGGGGTTGGATGTCAATACTAAACATGTTTTAATAGTATAACTCAATAAATATAACAATTCCCCTCTGAATGAATAGAGCATTTGAGAAATAGAAATAGAGAAAGGCAGTAATAGGAGTCAAAGTCAGACAGCATGGAAAGCGAGAGAAGGACAGAAGAAGTGAAGGGGGGTCAGCATGTAAACGGGGGGTATCAGTTCCATTCCCTACAGAGCATCTCTCTCTCCCCCTCTCTTGCGGTTCACATCCCTCTCTCTCGCCCACCCACCCATGACTGGTCGAGTCTCGCTCCTCTCTTCGACACCTGCAACCAGTTGCAATACATCACTGTCAGGTCCGCTTTCCCCACCCATCCGCACACGTGTATGTGCGCGAGTGTGTGTACGGGGAGAGTTGAGCGCTCCTGACACACACTCCCCGGTGGGAGCGGTTGTAGGTGAGGGTGCGTATGGAGATGCCAGGTCCCCTCACCACCCTCCACTGCTCTCACGCTCAAAATATCATTCAAATGGAAGTCTGAGGATTTCTATTTTTTGTCCACTGTGCGATCTGAATGCATCAAGAGCGAGAGGTGTACCTGTGACATCGTCCCGGCTGTGTCAGACGCGGCTCTGTGGACAGAAGCGGCTCTGATTGGCTACCTCGTTTAGGGCACTTTGATCTAGTTAATACACTTGGTTAGGTTTGAGGTTGTCTAGCACTGACAGACTGTAGGCCCAAAGTCTGGTAGACATTGCGACCAAGAACCGCGTCGACATGTTTCACACTCTCAGCTCATGTTTAGGAGTTTATTTGGATATTCTGGTTTCGTGGTTTCACACCATACATCTGTAAACCCCGGGTTAATGTTCTTATTTGCATATTTGCAGAGTCAGATATGCAAAACACATAAATATTTGATGAGGCAAGCACTGTTCAGTGTATAATTGGTTGTTTGTTGCTGAAATTAAAGTGGTTTAATTATGTATGGTGTAATGATGAAATGATATGATATGCACTTTTCACGAAACATATGAGAAAATCCTCATGCTCATTGGGTGCCGCCTCTGTAGACATGTTAGTAGCGTAACAATTTAGTTTGGAGACGTGAAGTGTGAAAAATAGACTATGGATCACACCTAGCAGAGACAAAGGAAGATTCAGTAATATTGTACAAAGCACAAAGTCAGTACGGCACAGAAAATCCTGATGTCCAAGTTTATACTTGTTTGTAGGAAAGGAAATGTATTATTGTGTAATCTTCTTTCTAAAACTCACTAGTATCAGTGTGTTGTACATACAATTCAAAGATGACCTTTGTTTTCCATGTTGAGAGATGGCGGTACAGCGTCTAACACCATTGTGATATACTTAAAGCACACAAAGAACAAATATACGGTATCGCTAACTATGACACTTTAAAAGTGGGGTTTAAAAATACAATAATCTGAGGTTAACACAGTTTGAACGGTCTGTAATTGTCAGAGATTTGATTTTGTAAATCGCACAAATTTTGATTTGTTCATCTTTGTAGGTTTTCATTGTAGCAGCTTGTCAACATCTACATTTTTAAACTCTTGTTATTTTTATATAATATATCATTTATATTATTTAATATTATTAGTGCAATAAATATGCAATGTATAATATTTATATATTTATTTATTTTATTAAAATATTTATTTATATATATATATATCATAAAAGTGAGTACACCCCTCACATTTCAGCAAACATTTTAGTATATCTTCTCAAGGGACAATACTATAGAAATGAAACTTGGATATATTTTAGAGTAGTCAATGTGCTGCTTGTATAGCATTACATATTTACTGTCCTGTGAAAATAACTCAACATACAACCATTATTGTCAAAATAGCTGAAATCAAAATTGAGTACACCCTAAGTGTTTAACATGCAAAGCCACATGTCCAATTCATCATGTTCATGTATTTGCCTGCTTGACAGGACCATACATATTTGTGTATCTTGTATGAGAGCAGTTCAAATTTGTGCTTTGAATCCAATTCTCTCATACTGACCACTGGATGTTCTACATGGCACCTCATGGCAAATAACTCTCTAAGGATTTGAGAATTAGAATTGTTGCTCTCCACAAAGATGGCTATAAGAAGATCGGTAACACCCTGAAACTGAGTTACGGTACAGGCCAGGGTCATACACAAGTTTCCCATTCAATCAAAGAAGTTGAGTCCATGTCCTGTGCGTCAGGTGCAGAAGCTGGCTTCAAAAAACAGCCGCATGAGTGCTGCCAGCATTGCTTTAAATGTTGCAGAAGCGGAAGGTCAGCTTGTCAGTGCTCAGACCATACACCGCACACTGCAACAAGTCGGCTTGCATGTCCGTCCTCCCAGAAGGAAGCCTCTTCTGAAGCTGGCTCACAAGAAAGCCCGCAAACAGTTTGCTGAAAGCAACCTGTCCAAGAGCATGAATTACTGGAAGCATGTCCTGTGGTCTGATGTGATAAACTTGTTTGGCTCAGATGGTGTCCAGAATGTGTGAGGAGTACCAAGAAAATTGTCTTGCCTACAGTCAAGCATGGTGGTGGTGGTGGCATCATGGTATAAATATATATATAAACTTAATTCATTGTTCAAAAATCATTCATAATTTTTTATATCTTAGTTTTGCGTAATTCTCAAATAAATTTGCGCCATTTTTTAAGGGTGGTCAAGCATTGTACTAGAAAACAAGATGTAGCAGCCTGTTAAAATGTAAACACAATTTTTCTCTCTTAGAATAATAAAAGCCTGTGCACCTTCATTTCTAGAAACTTTGTAAAGCCAAGCCAATCAGAACAGAAAATGTTGTTTTGAGTGACCTCTTGTGTGCCTCATTTTTGTGTGCAATGAGAATCAGAAGGTCTGTCAATAGTTAGCAAGCATCCCATCTGCGACTGAGAGGTTTAAAGAGATCTTAAAGAGGCTAGTATTCATTCTAAAGTCCAACACATTCCTACTTCTGATGATGGTGTGCACACTGACGTTTCCAACTGTGAATGTGAAAACTGTTTCACTTTTGATTGTTCATTAAACTTCCCCACATGAGTCTACACTCATGACACCTGCTATGCCTAGCTTGTGTGTGTTTCTGTGGTCAGTGGCCATACGCCTCAACAGGGGTGCGGAACATGGAATGAGGGCCGGTGTGTGTGTGTCGTGAATGGAACAGAATTACTGCAATGTGTGAAAGCAGACTGTAATGGGGTCATTTGGAATGCAATTGGCAAGGGTTAATGTACTATGGAGAGATGAGGTGATATTGGAGTGAAATTTGGGACCCGATAATGTGTTTAAATGAAAAAGGCAGCCATGAGCAGAACAGAAGAGTTGAATCAGGAGCTGGGAAGTGTGTTTGTGTGTGTGGGGAGAGGAGGTGGGACGTTTCGAGGGGCCGTGAGAACAATCAAACTCACAGGCATACAAATGGACGTCAGGCCCTCGCTCTCTTTTTCAATCTCTCCTTCATTTTTAAAACAAGAGTCCTCTCTGTGTCTCGGCAACCACGGAGGAAGTGTTATTTTACCGAAGGCCATCTCGGACAAAGCGCTCCATTGTGCTCAGCAAATTTATGAAATCATTTCCTGTATCATCAAGGAAAACACCAACATGAGAGTATGACAACATGAAATGTCACTTTGAAGGACTGCTTTGAAACTGAGCACCAAGGCCCCTATGATATTCAATACTCGGCATATGTTTAACATTACGGCCCGGATAAACAGCGCAATGGCCCGGTCTTGTCCTAAGATAAGTGTTTCAAAAACAGCCATAATGAAACGGAGAAGAGGCCTTGAGAGGACAGATCTTTATGCTTTGTTACATTAGCTAGTTCATTAGCCTAATTGCTGTGGGTAATCCTGTATTTGGAGGGGAACTTTAAGTGTAGTTCTGGGAGTTTCTCTTTGCCAAAGATCTTAAGGAAGAGTTTCACACTGCGAGAATAAAAAAAAAAAAAAAACAGTTTCTTAATCGATATTCTTGTCATGTTTGCTAAAAAAAAAATCCCTAAAACCAAGTAAATTAACTTGAAGCAAAATTGTGTGCAAATAGACTAGAATAGAATAGAATTAATTTCATGTTATTTGTATTATAATTTTTTCATATATAATATAATCCTTCAAATCTGAAAAATCCCTAAAGGGGTTAAAACTGTACTTAAAGATTCTTTAAACGCAAGTCATAAATGACAAGAATGTTTGTCTTGTTTTAAGGATGTTTATGTATTTTACTGGAAAATAAGACAAAAATACTGATTAAGAAATATTTTTTTTCAGCACATCCAAGGGACTGCTGATCTTCTGTGCTACCCAGCTTAAACTTTGATCAAAGCCAAACTTCCTTAAGGTCATTCATGTGAATTCCCCCAGAGGTGTTAGTGTGCACTGGAGCGCAGGGCAAGAGGAGGGTGTGTGTGTGTGTGTGTGTGTGTGTGTTGTGTGGGAAGAGAAAGAGAGTACAGTTGCAGTGCCCGTGCTGGATCACTGACCACCAGCCATTGCATTATCATCAGTCCTGGCCTCCAGTATGTGGATCCCTCTGATCATGCTTAACGCTGTAGCTGGACAGCAGTCTTGACTGAAGGTTCCTAGAGTGAGGATGTTTTCTTTTATCTCTTTTCTTGAGTTCACCTTGTGAAACGCTCTCTCGGTGCATGTGCAGATCTCTCTCTCTCTCTCTGTCTTTCTCTCTCTCACACTCAAACCGTGCCCCTCCGCTCCTCCTGGGATGAGGGTTTTGGCGAGGAGCCGGCTACTTCAGCTGAAGCAGATTTTCCCAGGCTCCCACAGGGCTATTTGAGCATGATTCCCATTGGGCTTTAACCCATTATCAATGTTCCAAATCATTTACAGAGAATCTATTGAGTCTTATACTGTAATGAACTCACTTCTCATGGCCTTCTCTCTCTCTCTCTCCATTTATATGAAAGTCAAAGTACTAAAGTACTTCTCCAATTTCATCTGACGCCACTGCTCTGTTTCAAAAGCCAGTGTTTGATTTGATTCAAAGTGCTCGAATCCAAACAATTCTGTGATTCCAATCAATGTGAGGCTTGATGTCTTTGAGTTTGATGTGCTGAGCTCTGATGCCATATCATTTCTTTCAAAGAGATTTACCTCACACACACACTTAAATGAAGTGTTGAATGTGCTTTAGTGGTTATTTGCAGCACTTCAGGTTCAGCTGAAACCCTGTCCTTGTCAAGAACAATTTTTCGGTTTGTGGAGTTCTTGAGTTGGCCAGATGGTTGATGTTTCATTATAGGTTCTTCAAAAGAACTTCGTAAAATATAAAGTCTGCTATCAATTTTCTTGAATAAAGACCCAAATTCTGTTTGAGAAAAACCCTGGTTTATAGAACAAGAAAATAAAAAGTTATCCTAAATAACTTTAATAAAGGTTCTTCTGTGGCATCAGGGGCTGGTTGCATAAGCCACTAAGACTAGTCTTACAAGTTAGTCATCCCAGTTTTTCCTTTAAGTCTGTTTATAAATGTTTTAAGTCAGTTCCATTAAAATGTATATTGGTCTAATTTGATAGGGGAAAATAAGACTGATTACCCTTAACTAAATGCTACTTATTCATACTAGTTCTTAAAGGGATAATTCACCCAAAAATGAAAATGCTGTCATCATTTACTCTCCCCTGAAGTTGTTTCAAACCTGTATGAGTTCTTTCTTCTGCTGAACACAAAATATTGTGAAGAATGCTGGTAACCAGACAGTTGAAGGTAGCCATTGACTTCTGTAGTAGAAAAAAAAAATACTATGGAAGTCAATAGCTACCGTCAACTGTCTGGTTACAGACATTCTTCAAAATATTTTCATTAACTGCCTTAGACTATACAGGACTATTTTTGGTTCTGACTAGAGCTTATATTATTCTTATGTTGGTGCCACAGCAAAGTAAACGCACATGCTCAAATAATGTGTGTTTCCCAATTTAGACTTACAGTGGTGGAGCTGGTGCTCCTTAAGACCTTTCATAAACAGGCCTCCGAGTCTGGAGTGAGTGTAGAGATCTCATTCCTGGTGTCAGGCCATGTGCAGGCTCTATAGCAGACATCTTCCCCTGTCTTTAGGGATAGCCACTCCTCCTCTTTATCTCCCCACAGCAGACATTGGTTGAGAGATGAGGAGATTAAAGCTGCCCTCTCTTTTGTGTAACACCATGTCTGCATTCATGTGAGACGTGTGATTGAGAGAGGTGAACGAGTGCTTAGAGCAGCTCTGCTGTGGATGATATGAAGGGAATTACTCTCATCCCTGTCTCCCTTTTTGTGTGTTGTTGCGTTTCTCTCTCATTCACTTTCTTTCAAATATATTATACTGTGTGTGTGTGTGTGTGTGTGTGTGTGTGTGTTTTTATAATATAATATATACACACTGTATTGAAGCAAAGTAGCATAATACTGTTGAAAATGTGAAAAAACTTAATACTACATACATGATGTCCCTGCATTCATGTCATGTCACTGGAAAAACACTATCAGAGGAGAGAGAGAGAGAGAGAGAGAGAGGGCAAGAAGGGAGGAAAAAAAAAATCAATGGCGCAATCTTTTTCTTTTTGCCTTCTCCAATCCGTAATTGAAATGGAAAATCAAATGAACGGCGAGCAGATAATTGTTTTATCAATATTCCCGGGCTGCCCTACAAGGGTCAGCGGCGAATGATCACGAGGCAGGGATATGACGAGGACGAAATGCGAAATTGAACAGCTAGGAGGCAATAAATCAGTCCTGACAACTAAGAGTGACCAGCACGTACCCGGAGCGACCTGTATATCCCCCCTCAGAGTATGTCTCCAGGCGGAGCGTGCCGAATGAAGAATATTCATCGCTTTACCCATCTCTCTTAATGTCCTTATCAAATATTAGCTTAAGAAATTTCTCAGGAAACGTCGAGGTCAGATTGGACGATCAGTGCTGTCATTGTTCTGCTTAAATAACCTGAGTGTAACCGAGGACACATGCTGTGGCAGAGCGACTGACTTGGAAAAGTTGAAAATGCTTTAGAAAACATTTTCCGCTCCATTACGTATTTTCAAACCAACACGTTTGGCTGATTTTACAAATCTCGTAAAACTCAAGGCTAAAACTGTTGCTGAAAATCAACCTCTTAAATCAGACATCAGTCCTTTCACATAGGAACCATCCTCTAGCCAGACGTTGACAAAAAATATGAAATTGATTTGGTTGACGGGTGTTAAAGAGTCGACAGTAGAATGTCACAAACAATGAATGGTGGCAGTCGCTGAGAAAAAAAAATCAATGGATAAAGGTATGTGCTCGGGGGGGATGGGGTGTTAGAAAAGGACTTGGCAAGTGCCCGCCATCCCACAGCTGAAGATCCATCTTCCTGGACTTGTGATCAAAAAGGAAAGCTTGATGGGTTTAATGAAGGAGGGATCCAGAGAAAGCTGACAATACAGATATAGATTCAGCAGTGCAATGCTTCGCTCATCAGAGCAGACTACTGTCAGTCTGACTTATTGAAGATACATCTTAATCAAATGTGCAGAGGCAGTAGAAAGTGATTCAATCCTCTGTTGTGCTGGATTTGGTTAGGCAGTTGATATTGAGAAACGCAAAGCAAAGTTTTAGTCAGCATGTGATGTTTATACTGTCAGCTCTTCATATGATTTAGCTTTAAAACTATTACAAATTCTGATGGTTAAAGGAGGAGTTTATCCAAAAATAAAATGTCCTCACCCTCATGTCTTTCCAAACCTATATGACTTACTTTCTTCTGTGGAAAACAAAAATAGAAGTTTAGAAAAATGTCCAAGCTGCACTTTTCTAGAGATTGAAAGTGAATAGTCACACTAAGCTGTTGTTTGGCATCAGAAGACTTCGCATATAGAGTATTAGTCGTATAGACTTTTGGTCACCTTTGTGTTTGAAACAACATGAGACTGAGTAAATTAATTAAAAATAATAAATAAATAAAGTGTCGACAGTTTTGTTTAAATGGTCATTACTGTTAACCCTTCCTCTGTGAGTCCCGTTACTTTGTTGGGATTGCATTTGTAAAGCCTGGGCCATATGCCGCTTCCTCTTTAGCTGGGATTATGCCACCATTACTGCTGATAAAGGCTGTTTACAGGCTTGGCGCGGGGTTGGTGCTTAGGGCGATTGGAAACTGGCACTGGTCTCAGTAGAAGTGTTTGGCTGATGCCAGCTGCTCAGTGCCCCGGCCGTTCTGTTTTGTAACAAGTCTCTCAAAGTAGAAATGCTGCATGTTCATGACGTTTATTTTACTTTCGCTGTTCAGTGTTGGTTTTATTGGAAGTGTAATTATGTTTCACTGGTGGTGGTATTTTAGGGAAATGTACTGTTTTGCCTAAATGACCAGTCAACAAATCGATCTTAAAAAAGCTCTGAATAAGTAGACTGGTTTCGGGTTCACCTGACCTGGCAGACTTGTTTTCTTCGGGGGCATTTACATGAGACAAACATTCTTGTGTTCTAAAACAATTTGATGTAACCGTTTGGAACAGAATGGAACAGATTGCAGGGGTCATGTTTTTCAGTGTTGGATTCTTTTTAAACTCGACACACCAGCCTACAAATGCAATGCTCATGGCTGGACACTCAAAAACCAGCTCAAGACACAACACAATTCCAAAAACATCTGTCTAAATATATAGCTGTTTTCATGGCGCTTTAAAAAACTTTAAACGGCTTTTCTGGTCGAGTTAAACTGGATAACAGCTAAAGCACAGCATTGCTTGGATACTAATTAATGCATCACTAAAAATCATAAAAATTTACAACTAGTGTCCGTTAGTGAGTAGTTGGACACTTATTTATACTTATGACCCCTCCCTAGAGGCTCTGTGCAAAAATCAATGTTTTGCTTTTGTTGTATTTCAATGTATTAATGCAAGGACATATAGGCAGAGTGTTTCTGTCTTATAAGTCTAGGTGCGGTCACGTTTACCATTGTTTGTTCAATACGTTTTTGGGCGAAATCCAGTCGCTTCAGCAGGAATCCTTGCGATCAAAGTGTGTTCAGTGTGAGCTGTGCTTCATGCATTATTGACAATAGACAATTCGCTGAATTTTTGCTTATGTGACGGCACCTTTAGCAAAGGGTTAAAGGTTTAAACTTTAAGAAAGACTCCCATTGGTTGATACACATCGATTGTGCTTCCTTACAATCAATTCAGCCTTCGGTACGTCAATCAATGTGCGTGGTACGCTTAGCATCGCGCTATGATAATGACCCGTTCCCATGACACCGGGGGCCCGATGGCCTTGCACGTCTCTAATTAATAATGTAAAATCAACAACTGCCTGATTCCCAAGCAATTGTCTGGCCATCCTTTACCTGCACTTGTCAAGCTGATGCCTTTCATGCAAGCTCATCTGTCTGGGAGGGAGGGGAAAAAAAACAATGAAAAAAAATTCTCTATTCAAGTTCAGCCAAGACTAGCATCCCAGGCACAGCTGATTGAGTGTATTGATTGGCACCACGAGAATCAGCCTCTTTGATCAAATGCACATTGAGGCTGATGTGTCTGCACATGATATGCTCTTTTGTAGACTTGCCAGACCTGTTTGAACTTAGGACAGTGAAACTCTTATTAGTTTTTGTACGATTTTGTAATCGGTCTACGAGCTTGATGCTCAATGTTTTCCTGTGGAGGCGTATTTTTATAGCAGGTAAAATCGAGCGATCAGGGAAATGATTGTGTATGTTGTGTCTATGCATGTAATGATCTTTTCAATTATCTTATTTATTGATTTCAACAATGACTTTTAACTTGAATAAGCTTTTAACATCACATTTTTATGGCCCTTCCATGTCTTGAGGCTTTGTTGCTTTATTTTGTTTAGTTGGGTGTCTTAAGTTAAGTCTCTCTCTCTCTCCTCTCTCTCTCTCTCTCTCTCTCTCTCTCTCTCTCTCTCTCTCTCTCTCTCTCTCTCCTCTCTCTCTCTCTCTCTCTCTCTCTCTCTCTCTCTCTCTCTCTCTCTCTCTCTCTCTCTCTCTCTCCTCTCTCTCTCTCTCTCTCTCTCTCTCTCTCTCTCTTTGGGTGCCCAGGGAAATCACACTGATCAATATTTCCCATTTTAGAGGAATTGCAGCGAACATTCAAGGAGAACAGAATTTACAGTACCTTCTGCTCAGCTCTAATCAAACTATAATTTAAATGTGCCTTCCTAACAATTGAGCTGAAATTAAAACAAACCACACAAGCATCGTGTTTGTTTGGTTTCTTTTAGAGGTCAACCTAAGCTTTATTTCAGCACTGGATTCTCTCGCTATATTGTGTGTTTGACAGAGAAAGCAGCTCATACACTGTTTGCATGTCTATATCTATAATTATTCGAAGTTTGTCTTCTTAGTATATAAATCAAAGGATGTAATTTCAGCTGCCTTTTATGATGGTCAAGGGCCATTGCACAACTCAACCTCATGCTGTCTTACCATTTCTGCTGCGGGGAGATCCTTTACATACCGATGTGCACTTCCCAGCTCCTTTTAGCATGCTGGTCGTTTTCTCTTTCTGCTATAGTTCCTGAAAGAAGAAACCATTTGCACAAATGACCACAGCTTTCAGAAAAGAGCTTGGATTACATGTTAGCGTTGTCATGTTGAAAGCAAAACCTTTAGTAGCTGCTAACTGGAGAGTTAGGCAAATTACGACAACTAAATGATTCCACTTATTTGTGAAGTAAGTGCTCAACTGGGTGTTTCTTCAACAATAAGTACTTTTGGCCCTGTGGACTTAGTAATAAACTCTTTGACAACACTTTTTACAGTCTCACTAGTTTAATGTGTCCACTAATACATCACAGTATAATTATGTAATTATTGTTTCTGAAACGCCATGAACGTTTCCACCACAGTGACTTTTCACCACATCTCAAATTATGTATTAATAGCATGGACGACTCCTTTGTCTTGCTAAAGCTAATTTAATTAATTTTGTATGTATTTTGGAGAATTTAACATTATTATTACTTGTATTAAAGGTTTAATAAAATGACACATTCTAAAAACATTTGATAAAATATGAATACAATTATATTCATTTAAATATTCCACTTACAAGTAAAATTAACCTTATTCTTCACACATCACTTGTCTCAAGGTGACATTTTTTGGGGTGGGGGGGGGGGATTGATCAAAATCAGAAATATAAATATTTAAATGGTGTATTTAATTCTTTGATCAGAATAATTTTAAACGAACTAATATTAATATTTTAGGATGGGCTTTCATAGTTCAATATCGAAAGTCTGTGATGGAGGTAAAACTAAATTGGTACATAAAAGTAATTTAAAAAGTAGCAGAAATAAATGATGAAGGTATGAAAGCAATTTCCAGGGAGGACATTAATATAACAAAAATAATGTTTAAATTTGTTAGTTTTAATAAAGCTCAACCCCTGGGACATAGCAGTGCCCGAAGTTGAAGGAAACACCCAATTACGTAAAGAGTTTATAAAAAAAGTAATATTTACACTGACTTTTCAGATAAATTGCTTTTATGTATAATTAAGTTTATTTGTTTATCTAATCAGTTTCGGTCATATAACCTCCAACAACATCCAGGTTCTCCACAGGGAAAAACACCTTAAGGCATTTTCGTACAGACGGCGAGAGCAAGAAAAGTGAAAGAAAATATTTATACAGTCCCCTAATGTGGGACTTTTTGGCTGCAGAGATTCTTTGCTGGAGCCCGGGGGTGTTGTGTAGTGCTTTCTCACTCATGCGTGTCTGTCTGTGCACTGAATCAAGCCCCGGTCCCCAGTCCCCGTACAGGAAGCCCTGCTTCAAGTCTCAGGGCCCGGTGAGCCGCAGACGAGATGTTGGCAGCGGCCGAGTTAAGCCCTGCTAGTGCGGACGGACCGTGATATATGACTCACGCACTGTGCGTATGTGTCAGTGATGAACGCTTCTGGAATTTCCCTTACTCCAACTTTTTTTTTTCTTTTCACATTCACTTTTTTATTGGAGTGTTAACAGTAATGGTTTATGATGGCAAAAGGTTTCTTTTTTCCCCCTAAAGTGTTTTCACGGTACGATTTTGGAAAGGAACAAGCCAGACTGCTTTTTAAGCAAGTTCTTTTAAAAGTTCTATTCTGAAATGTGGCTTTCCTTACAAGGCCCATGTGGTCATGGTGATCTGTAATGATTTGTTTGTTGTGGGTTGGTTTGCTGAAACTGAGCTTCTGGCTAGAGTTATCTGATGGTATCAGTTACAGGGTTATTCAGTCACAGAAGCATCGGACACTGCCAAATGGGTCGGGATGTTCAGGGGGCATGTGCTCGGGGTAAGTTTGAATTTGAGTGTCTGTGAACGTCTAGGGTTCATGGAGTGTGTGCTGGATTCAGCTGGTTTCTCATGACAGGTGTCGACAGGGTTCGAGCTCCGCCTGTCACAGGTGTGTATATTCAGATCTTAGGACAGTCCTGGACAGCCATGAAATGAAACACTAAGATCTTCCTCTATCTTTCACTCTCACTTTTCCCTCTATCCCTCCCGACCCTCTCTCGGTTGAAATCAAACAAAAAACGATTGTTGTCCGTGATCGGCCTCTCCTTATTTTTTTTATTTTTTGGCAAGAATCTTTTTTTTTTTTTTTTACTGAGAAAGTTGGCAAAAATATCAATATTCAAGTAGATGTACTAGTGGCATAACTTAAAACATAGCTTTAGTTACAATATTTAGTTAAAAAAGTCAAATTTCTGTTGGTCACTGAGGAGAATTTGCGAACAAAAAATCTGTGTGAGGAAATGTTTCGCCCTTATGCAAAATTCTCAATCATGTGAATTCATATTTAAACGACTGCATTTTCGCCAGTGACATTTTTTACATGTCATCTCTGTGATGTCAGTCCTGTCAAAATTCAAACCCGAAAATGTGCTATTCATGTATACTCACATGACTATTACATGGTTATAAAAGTTATAAATGATAATATTTCTATGTAGTACATGTTTTCATATTCAAATATGCAATTTAGCTTTTAATTAACCACAGTTTTCTTAATTTTCTTTCATTTTCTTGAAAGTTATGGGAGAAAACCCCAACATTTCCCCAACAATCCCATGTAAAGCAATTACAGTGCGAATATGTGTTTTGCTCTATCATTTTTAGTAAGGTTCAATTTGGACTGGATTAAAATCATAAAATACATTTGTAAAACATATTTAGCCAAATAGGGTAATACACAGCGCCACCTGCATAATACTCTCCCTTCCCTCTACACGCCATGAGCCTTCTGAAGAGGTGTGTGGTGTGTGTGTGTGGTGTGTTGTGTGTTGTGTGTGTGTGTGTGTGTGTGTGTGTGTGTGTGTGTGTGTGTGTGTGTTGTGTGTGTGTGTGTGTGTGTGTGTGTGTGTGTGTGCATAGAGGAGGTAATGTTTCGGAAAATGTCACTTTCACTGGCTGGCCGTGGCTTGTCGTAGGTCAGGCTCGGGGTGCGGGCTGATCCAGTTATTAAGTCCAAAATCCCATAAACAGCAGTCTCAGCCCAATTAATAATTTACATAATTAACATGCAATTTTAAGTTGGGGCTGGCAGAGCAGGAGCCGTTTAGGGGAAGGAGGGGTCGGGTGGGGGGTGGGGGTTTGGGGGGGGGGGGGGGGTAATTAGGGCTAATGCAGCCGTGCCGCTAGGACCCCTGTTGACAATTCCAGCACATCTCTCCTCTCTCTCTCACTCTCTCCTCCTCAGCATGGTCGACTGACAACTGGGCGACAGGCTTTCCCAGCTAAAGCGAAAGCCCCCTCTGACAGTATTAATAGTTGACAAACTGCGCCTAAAGCCCGGGCATTGTTTCTGTCACTTGTTTGGTTTGATGTCAGTGTTAGCCGTTATAAATCAATAGTGTCAGGATTTGGTAATGTTTATAGCAGAGCCAAGGTTTATTATTTCATGTGACTGTCATGGACAAATAGTATTTATCATAGCTGTCTATAAATTACGGCCGACAGACTGTTGGTTTACCCAAACCCACTCCACTCTAGCAGGGACCATTCCGACGTCCACTTCCATATTTAAAGCAATTTATTTTCCCTGAGCCGGAGCCAGACGTTAACCCCACACTGGTTCTCCTTTCTCTCCATCGGCTTGCGTGTGCGTATGTGTGTGTTTGTGTTGCTGCAGTGGTTTCTGCCGTCACATTAACACTTCCTAAACAGCTCAAGGGCAGACCTCGAAACATGACCTCTCACATCTCTCACTCCAGGAATTTTCTTTTTTTTTCTTTTCTTTTCTTTTGACCTTTCTTTTCCTATCTAATTCGTTCTTATACTTTATTCAAAATAAAGGTCATTTATTTTTATTAATAAGCATTGCACAAAAGTTCTTTATAGAGGACAAAAATTGTCTTTAGATTATTAAAATGTTCTTTACACTAAGAAAAACATGGTTCTTTTGAGAAAAACATGGTACTTTTGGGAAACGCAAAATAGTTCAATGACATCACTGTGAAAAGCCTCTATTAGAATCTTTATTTTTTTTTATGTATTCTCTCCTATACTTACATTTTATATGCAAGTATAAAATATATTTCATGGTACAGGGCAAAGTTGGTCAGTATTTACAAGGTGGAATAAAACCACTTTACTGTAGTTATACTTATCCCAGCTATTACTGGTGTCACTTTAATAGAACAATGCTATATTTTAAAGAGACAAAGACAATTTAGACTGGAAGCTTTAGTAAAATATTACCACTGCTCTTATTTGCTCTCAGTATATGTGAATTATGTCATGTTTAGAGTAAGCCCAGACCAGGATGAAATTATGTGTATGGTGAAGCAATTTAGAATTGTAAGATAAATAGGTTTGCTAACTTTTAAAAGCTTTCCATATTTTTATTGTTAATGTCAATGGCTGTATGTCCAATTAAAGTAATATTAATATCTTGGGCTAAACCGCGTGTTGCAAAAAATCCCTTCATCCCCAAAGAATGTAATAATAATGCGTTTCAGTATTCAACCAATGACATTTTTGTTTACTTTTGTACAATAAACAATTTCGAGTTCTGGGTCATCACGTAAAAATCAGTTGCAAGCCACTGCAGCGAAGTGACAAATTAGTGCATTAAGATTCTACGTCAAAACATTTTTCCTGCTCTCCCTCTGACCATTCTCTCTCTCTCTCTCTCTCTCTCTCTCTCTCTCCTCTCTCTCTCTCTCTCTCTCTCTCTCTCTCTCTCTCTCTCTCTCTCTCTCTCTCTCTCTCTCTCTCTTTCCCACAGTTAAAATTGCCCAGCGTTTAGGATTTTCAAGAAAGGAAGGGTCTTTGCTTACCTTCAAGACTCCCGAATAGAACTTTTCAGTGAAACAGGGAACAAGCCTGTATATCACATGCGTCAAAGTCTCACACATGAACTTTTTTGAGGGACTAAATAATCTAAATGGCAGACAATTTGGTTCAAGAACTTCCCTAAGGTAGCTGGAGGTCTTGTACAAACCTCCATTGAAAAAGGTCTGGGGACTCAGTGGAGAATTGTGCATGGTATAATGCTACAAACAGATATAGGAGCACACATGGATCCACGGTAGGGGAGGGGTGTCTATTTGTGGGCAAACAGAACTGTTTTACATTTATTTTTTGACTGTGGCAGGGCTTGAAGCTTTGCTATCTCAAATAGAAGATTGGTGTAGTATTTTAGGAGAAGGTTCTCAACCTGTACTTTTTATTTATGGACCAAATATAGCAAAACTAGGAAGCAGATCCATGTGAGCTTAATTTTTTGTTTGGGCAGGCCAACATGGCAATATGGCTGTCACGCAAAGTAATTAAATGGTGTGGGGTCAACTGATGCAGTGGCTATTATAAAGGTTTAATCAAATCAAGGTTAAAGGTGGAATATGCGTATTATCAGCTGATTAAAGACATGGATTCTTTAATTATACTTGGGGAGTGAAAGTGTTATGTGAAATTTGTATTGATGGTTCTCTGCAAATTAATATTTAGGGGTTTTTCCGCCTTAAACAAAGATTGAGTTTTTTTTTTACAGGTGGAGGGAAAAGAAAAAAAAAAAAAAAAGAGGGAAATTGTATGTAGATGGTTTTTATAATTATTTATTGTAATGAAATAGGTAGTGGTTGAGTTTCTTTTGTGTGTAGGTTTTATGGTATTTTTTTTTTACGAAGAAAAACTGTACATTAAAAAGGATTGTTAAAGTCAAGTCTCTCTCTCTCTCTCTCTCTCTCCTCTCTCTCTCTCTCTCTCTCTCTCTCTCTCTCTCTCTCTCTCTCTCTCTCTCTCTCTCTCTCTCTCTCTCTCTCTCTCTCTCTCTCTCTCTCTCTCTCTCTCTCTCTCTTCTCTCTCTCTCTCTCTCTCCTCTCTCTCTTCTCTCTCTCTCTCTCTCTCTCTCTCTCTCTCTCTCTCCTCTCTCTCTCTCTCTCTCTCTCTCTCTCTCTCTGATGATAGCCGTGCTGTCTCTGCATGTAAGAGATGTCTTTGGCCTTGGAAATGATTTCTCGGTGGCCAGGCCCAGCTCTGTGCTATTGATCAGTGGCAGCCATTGACTATCAGTTCCACTTGCAGCAAGGAGGTCATTAGTTACCCACACACACACATTCATCAGAAGGCAGCCGTGGATCACTTAGAATGCTAATGCACACGCTAGGAGCTGACAGCTGGACCAGGGGGAGAGAGAACGAGGGAGAGCGAGCGAGAGAGGGGTGGCTGTAGTGTTGTTCCTGTGTTGAGGAGGCTGTATCAAGGGATGGCATGCTAAATTGTTTGCTTGTGTACACAATTGAACTCCGTATTCTATTCTTAGTGGACAGTTCTCCAAGGTGTGTGCACTTTTCCTTACCGTACCACTCCTGTGGCCAAGCCTGAGAAATAGTGACGCAAAAGAGAGATGACATTAGCTATCCAGCCTGTACCTGCATTTGCAGTCTTTTCTGACAAGGGCCACCATGCCTGACCTACCTTGTTTTAGCCTACGGCTGAACGTGACCATACCCTTTAAAATACAAACAAACAACGCGCAAGGAAAGCAAGGAGAGGAAAGAAGAGAGGAGAGCTTTATAATTGGGCCAAGCGAAGCTGCGGGAGGTGGCCGAGTCTCCACGTTCGCCTTTTGTATATTCATGACCCCCCTGACTTGATTGATGGAAGGATAGCGTTTGGTGACACTGTCATTTGCAAGTTGAAAAGGTAGCACAGTGGCTGGAGCCGCGGGCTGGGGTCCGGGCTAGGACTGTGGTGCAAACCGAGAGAGAAAGAGAGAGAGAAGGGCTCATTTCTATGCTGATGATATCCAAAGCCCTTCTCATTTCCTTTGTCTCCAGTGGAATGACATCTGCTGACAACAGACACTTTCCAAAGGGCTCCACAGTGGTGGAACAGAAAGAGAAAACATGGGATTCTGGGTATGTTAGTGTATTTTAAAGTTATACAACTAATTTAAAAATACAATTATTCTATGTGCAAAAGTTCCACTTAGATTTATGGCAACTAAAACAGCAAACAGCTTGTTTTCATGATTCTGACATCACTGTAGCACACTGTATCACTGACTGCATTTACATATAAATGCCTTAGTGTGAACTACAACTCTACTTAAAGGTCTTTCAGCCATAACAAAGGTCATTTGCATAAAAACATGTCCTAAAGGTACAGTAGCAAAACAGCCTGTTAACTCTTTTTTTGGTGCTGAGTAAAATAAATGTATTTAGAATTACTTTGATTTTATAATTATTATAATTATAAAATAAATAATTTTCCATCTTCATGTTGTTCCAAAGTTTTTGCCTTTCCGTAGAACACAAGAAATTATAACAAATGGTGACTGATGCTTTCGAACTTCAAAAAGGACACAAAAGCACTATAAAAGTGCTTTCACACTTACGTTGATACTTTTGATAATTAAGTATCAAAAGTATCTGTTAGCACTGACATTTTACTGCAATTCTGTTTAATACTGAACATATTACTTGCATAGTTTATATCAGCCCGTTCTCATCCCAAGGCGTCATACATGTGATGCTTTTGACATTTCGTCGAAATCTTACGCACATGCATCTTTAGCGTCAATATGACGCAACAGGCTCATACAGGTGCGCGCGTTAAATCCGTCGACATGGCATCTTTAGCGTCAATATGAGACGCAGAACCCAAGGCGTCATACAGGTGACGCGCGTCTAAATCCGTCGCACATGGCATCCTTTAGCGTCAATATGAGACGCAGATCCCAAGGCGTCATAACCTAACGCTACCCCAGACCTAAACCTACCCATAACAGTGCGTGTTATATTGACGCTAAAGGGTGCCATGTGCGTAAGATTTCGACGGAACGTCATATGGCGTCACCTATATGACGCCAAAGGATGAGAATGCGTTGTTTATATTTATAAGTGCGTAAAATAGTAATAATGATTCATGATCCAATTGTTTTTTTTAGTCTGACCATTTCAATTAGTCAATTGATTTAATATGAAAACCAGTCTGAATGATTCGTTTTGAGTTTGACTGATCCAGTACATGACAGGCTTGTTGGCCTGTTTACACAGATGCATACACAGATTCGACACATACATACACTCTGTTCGATCGGCTCGCAGTTTCCAGTTGTGATGTGAAATGTGCAGGTGTAGCTCCCATCTTTGTATTTACACCAATTAACACATAAAGTGTAATTACCCCTGTGGAGTCGGTTGGAAGTCCACAAATGAGGGCACCGCCGAGGCCCTTGGCAGCTGACACACAGAACCAGAGAGAGAAAGAGGAGAAATTAGTAAGTATCAATTAAGTGACAGTGATACTGATGAATGCTCACTCTGAAAGGTGTTAGATGAAGACTGTGTGTGGGGACTAAACCCAGAAGACTGCGAGATTTGAATGCGCCATGGGGTCTGTGTCACTTAATGCTGTCTGTATGTGCTAAGATGAGGACAACAGATGGAAAATGAGCACAGAGGGGCCGCAAAGCCCAAATATAGTCCAAGTTTTGCTGCTGTTTAAAAGTTTCAATGTCAAAGGTTTTGATTTAACATATAACATATACACATTATATACACTACTTTATAATAACTGTGATGGAATTTTATGATTCTGAAATCATCCTCTAAAAATCATTTTAATATGCTGATGTGTTGCCCAAGAAACATTTCTTATCATTATATACACAGATGAGCTACTTAATATTTTTGTGGAAAAGTGATTTTTTTTTCTGTATTCTTTGATTAATAGAAGCTTCAAAAGAAGAGCATTTATTTGAAACATAAATCTATTAGAAGTTATTATAAATTATAAATGTCTTTACTATCCCTTTTGATAAATTTAATGTGTCCTTGAATAAAATTATTATTTAAAAAAAATCTTATATACTGACTCAAAACAGTAATTTTTATTTAAATATTTAGTTTCTATTCACATTGTACAGTATATACCGCATTTGATAGAATATCCGCATCTAGACACATAAGTAAATATATGCGTGTTTGTAAGAGATAGAGAGACAGTGTAGTTGCACTTGTCTTTCTCACATTGTCTTGGATTCCATGGCTATACAGAGATGAAGAGCAGAGAAAGAAAGAAAGAGGGAGAGCGTGAGAGAGCGCAAGTGTGATGGATAAGCTCAGGGGCTGTTTACAGCAGTGTGTAAAGCATTAAAGAGCTGGCAGAAGGGCCATTAGCATAAATGTTTAAATCAGACAAACAAACTTATGTACCCAAATGAAAATGTTTTCCTGCATTAATCTGGAGCAGAAGGCTCTAGTAGAACAATTAGTGCCTCTCTCATTCGCTCTTTCCACTCTTTCTTTCCCCCCAACTCGCTCTCTCTTTCTTAGCCTCCCTTTTATTTCGCAAGTGTTTATGTTTAAAGACCTAGGACGGCATTTCTCCGGTCCCCTATTAGTGCCGAAGCATCAGACACTTTAGAGACCCTGTTTCAAGAGTTGGCGAGTAATTGTCAGCCTGGTGTATTATGACTGAGTTTGTCAGACAACTATGAAGTTTCACAGACCAGCTGCGAGGCATCAGACTCTCTCTGTCTTGCTCTCCCTCTCTCTGCCCGAGCTTCTAGTTTTGAGGACCAGACTGAAGCTAGGCTGATTTAAGGCCTTGTAAAAGTGTCGGCTTTTTAAATACTGTTTGCATGCCGCCTCCCGGCAGACATTTCATATTCAGCAGATTTACATGATGGCCATTATTATGATTTTATGAAGCGTGAGCTTTTAAAACTATTGCCTCAGTAACGCTGGGGCAATTTCTGAGATAGTTCACAAGCTCATGACTAGAAGAGACTGTAAAGATCGAAGAGTAAGCTCAGATTAGGGTTAGAGAGCACTTTTCATATAGACAACATTATATATATATATTAAAAACATTAATTATTTAAAAAGAAAATCAAGACTTTTAGTACTGAATTGGATATATTACATTTAAATGTTGAATACATTTGGTTTAGAATTTTAATTGAACCTATTTGTTTTATGAATACATCAAATTACAGCAGTAAAATGTGTTGTAAATGGCATTTATTGTTGACTTGTGGTATATGAGTTTAAGCTGTGTATTGGAAACTAATGTGTGTACAGTTCTAACCAGACTGCTCAAGATGTTCTATGTGGGCCCTATCAGCTAATATTTCAGCTGGCCAACCACATTTGAGCTAATCTTGGCCCACCTAATGGCCATCTTCAAGCTAGAAATTATATAAAACCAGGTACCACCTTGAGCTAGTTTGAGTTTGTAATGATTTGATGTTTCCATCAAAAGAGTGTATGACTGTGTGCTTCAGTCTGAGGAAAATCCCCTTTCACAGTAACCTTGTGTGTGATGGAATGGCATAAATCCCGCCCGTTTTTTACATATGCCCTGTCGACACAGCCTTACATTTGCTGTTTGTTTAAACTAGCTGATAAGCTCTTCAAAGTTTAGCTGCTCAATTTCTCTCTCTGAGAGGTTTTCTACTCCCTTTTTTTTCCTCAAATTTTAAACTTGCATAATTTACGGCGGCCCGTTCCAGTGCTCATGGCCTGGCTTTTTGGGCCTGCCTCCATCCATCTTTACAGTAGTGTAAGCACTGATAGCAGAACATGCTAGGTGTGACAGAACCTCTCCTCTTGTGGGTCGGACTTGACGTTTCTCTTGTGGAGAGTTATGGCTGTTTTGGTAAGACTGGCGGGCCAGGAGGGCTCTTTGCTGCAGGGTGGAGTGATAGATTCAGCTGCCTGAAGCATCCCAGTGTGTTTATCCATGGCTAGTATGGCAGCTTTCAGAAGACATTTACCCCATGATTTGCGATGAGCTTATGTGTGAATAATTAATGGCAATTAATCCTTAATTACAGTAATTAGGCAAGTCACAGGAAATTAAGCTGCAGCTGGAGAGGCCCTGCGCGTCAGGGAGGAGAAGAGGGGAGGACGCACAGGCGAATGTGGCATGGCGGTGCTGCTGGAGTGGCAGAGGGTGGCTTGGGTGGCACGGTGAATGCCGGTGTGTGCCCATGCGAGATTGGCAGCCTCGGTGTGGCGTGCGGTGACACAGATGCTCAGCGGGCATAGAGCCGCCTCACTGAAGAGTACACTAGCTGTACGAAGCAATACTCTTTCAGTTATACCTTTCTCACACAGTACCACATTCATTCTTCTCACGCTTTCTTTTCAAATATAGTCATTGACCCATTGCCTTTCTCAGATCAGAGGTCCACGGAGATTAAGACAGCCATTTGAGTCATCTTCTTAATTCTCTTTTAATAAAACGGTAAATTTATGGCATTTCCAAGCACCTGGGCCATAAAGCAATCGTGCCAGGCTGCCAGGAAGACCTGGTGGGTAGAATTTCAGGCGAGGCACACTAACTCATCCGATATGCCAGTGAGACTCCTGATGAGCTGTCTGCGGCGAAAGAAAGTACAAGCAAAATACACAAACTATTCAGAGAGCTTAAAATAGAACAGAGGCAGATTTGTGCTTTTATTGGAGCAAGTGGACATGGGGAGATGTTTGGATTGTGTTAGCCGTTAATTGAGACGGGAGTCAGAGACGCTGGTCTGTTTTTCCCATTTAGTCCAGAGCTCATTTGCGTCGTTTCATGCCTGCCTGTGTGAATTTCCGATCCTTTCTTCCACTGTTACTTCCAATTACGCCGTTATGCACATCACTAATTTGTGTGTCAGGGTCTCTGGATGAGCCTTGGGTTTTATCTCTGCCCATTTTCAACACAATATGACCTTCATCTGTGTTTTTCTTAGTGTTTCTTCGTGCCCCGGAGTCAACTTACATTTGAAGTTTCTAGGTGTTCCACAGGGTTCTATACTGGTCCCTTTTTTAAGGTGTTCCACAGGGCTCAATACTGGACCCTTTTTTAATATTATTAAAAAGAAATTGGGGGGAGGGGGTACTTCATGCTTTACATTTTTAAAACAGCTAAATAATATTTTCATAACTTCACATTCATGGAATTTAATGTTAACTCCTGTTGTTTCATCTTATGTTTTTTGGTATGATGGGATTAATTATAACTGAGAGCCTAGAACCGTTTTTTTTCCGAATTCACTACAAGTTTTTGACAGTCTTCTCTCCTGTGCGTCATTGAAATGGCAGCGTGGGTTCATTTTTATAACACGGAAGGAGAAAGGGAGTTTTTTACTAATAGGGGGTTTAAGTGGCATGGTGAGGCGCCCAACTGTGATATTACATTAACCCACCCTGCCTCACATAGCCTGCCACCGACGACAAGATTAAGAGAATACACACCACCCTGCTCTTAGCTCTCAAATACTCCACTTCAAATAATGAGAATTTATTGAGGAGCTCAAAGATGCTCCTCTCACACCTCCTTTACCTCTTCCCCCTCTTTTATCAGGACGCACAGCGGAAAGCATGCCGTAGCACTGCCAATGTGGATGTGCATGCTCTCTAATGATGGTGCGCCTTTTTCTTCTCTGTCAATTTACAGCAGAAAAATAGTTCAGTTCCACATAACAGTCACACAGTTAAAATCTCATACCCTTTTATATGATATAAAACCCTTAACCCTTTTAGCAGTCCATTATAATAGGAGCTCAAGCATTTGCACACCATGGGCGCTCTGACTGTACTGATATTCAAGCATCATCTACATGCTCTCTATAGGCGTACATTTTTCTCTATGGCTTCTTCGGATAATCGTACAGAACCCAAGCACCAGCGAGTCCTTTAGCTCCAGACAGAGAGCAAAGGAGGAAGAGAGGCTGGTGGTGTGAAGTGACAAGGTCAGCAGGTTCTCTCGTCGCTGTACAGAATCTTCTGGATAAGTGAAATAAATGAGGCAGTGTTAGCTGCTAACGGAACGCGTGTCACAGCGATGCTAAAGGCTAACTGCCGACTGCCACGCCTTCAAATCTCTGGGCAGGCTAAGCTTCACCATCAGCGAAGATGTCCTGTTAAAGTGTCTGGGAAAAATGCAATGGAAGCAGATACTCATGTAGTCCAGCTCACTGATTCAGTTGATAAAGAAAGCAAGACAGAACAGCATAGGTGAAATACTAACAAGGCAGTTATTAGGTACATTTCATTAAATACTGAGAAATCAGAAAACCACTCTGACATATTGTTAACACTGTTAATCATTACTAGTCACATTAATAAGTGGGACCTTACTTTTTCACCTCCGTATTGTATATATCTTAATATATTGGGTAAAATATTTAACTTTTCTTTCATTCTTTTCATAGCCTGACTTCGTCATACTCATATTCTGGTCAGAACATGAGTCTGATACTGGTCCATAGGGCTTTGATTATGAGGCGTGTCTTAACATACCAGGAAAAACAACAACTCTGCACTCAATTGGATAGACCGACAACCAATCAGAGGAACGCAGTAAGTGACGTATGTTGAGCAACGCATAGTTATCAAACAGAACTCTGGAAAAAGTATGAAAAAAAATAAGGAGTGTTAACAATCTTTGCCGGTGTTGCAAAAAGAACTTAAGCATTCGCGGAGTAGGCCTACTTGCATGCAAACACGAAAAGCATTTTTGAAAGAAAAAATACGTTTGAGGACGTGATGATTACGTTATTGGATGGATTATCTGTCCATCATCGTATAAAGCCCGCCCTGGCAATTTGATTGGTCCGACCATTTTTTGGCTGATCATAATTACTCCTCAATGGATCGAGTCCAGACCGAACTTCCCGACCAAAAAATGTTGTGGGCGGGGTTCGGGCTGGCATCCAGGCTATTCTTTTCAAGCACAAAGAGTAAAAATATCAATGAATGTTTCAGGTGCTACCTCTTTTTTTAACCTAATTACTACCTAAACGTTTTTCCTTGGCAATATTGTTTTAATTTGTAAACAATATAGATGTCCATCCTGTTAAGTCTTTTGTAAGATGTGTTTAACAAAAGCCAGTTTCCTAATGACATCATCTTTTTGGAAGTAAACTCATTTTTGATTAGAAAACAACAGCAAAGACATCAGTAAGTATTGCGTTTCTGGCATTAGTTGGTTCCATTCCATTTTGTTTGATCTAGTTAGAAAAATATGCATATTATCAAAATTATAATAATCAAGCTATTATCAATACATATGTAATAGTAAAGCATTAACAGTTTAAAAGGTACTGCATAACAGGAATGATATGTACTCACACCGGTTGCTTGAATTTCAAAGCAATACTTACTGTCCTCCCCAAATATCAATCAAAGATTCATTTCAATGTTTTTGTTTGACAGTGTCAGGTCCCAGTAAGATGAAGAAAATCCAATTGAGGGAAAGCATAGAAGACTGTACTCTGCATTTGCGTTTTCTTAATGCAGCATTTCCAAACAAGCAAACTTTATTGGAAGACGCAGCGTTATAGCTGGACGTGGACCTCAAAATGTAAACGTAATCGAATAAGGACGCAATTTGTGAAAAGTGGCCGATGCCCTAAGTCTAGCCCCCATCCTCTTTCCCTCATCCAGCCCTTGCACAATTAAACATCCAGGGCACACAGAAGAGGGGATTCGTGCAGAAAGTATGTAATACCATTAGCAGGCATTTCAAAGTGGGCTTTTATCCATGTAGGTTTTTATTTTGTTTAATTAGAGTCCAATTGTTTTAATAGCAACGTTTTATTTTGAGTATTTGTATCCATATACTGTACTTCATATTCATATACTCACAATGGGCACAGTCTGCTTTTTTCCATCTTTTCACGTCTTTCTCTCTCTCCCCCTCTCCTCTTTATATTTTTTTGGGCTTTAATTGTCCATTGCAGTGAGTCAGAGGCACGCTATCAGAGAACATAAGTGCAGCGTGTTGAGGCTATTTCTCCCTGAGAAAACTCTGCAGGGCTGCACCAGTGACAGCACTACTGACGGGCTAATGGAGCAGTCTGAGTGTGTGTGGTTGTGCGCGTACGTGTGTATGTGTATGTAAGGCTATCCCTTCGCCCCTGCGCTGACCCCTTTGTGGGCTTGAATTCCTCAAATGTTTGCAGGATTAAGTCACTTAATCTGCGTGTCCGTTGCGAACCCCAACGCAAAAGGCCTCGGAGAGAAGTAGAGATAAAAGAAAGGAGAGAGGTATTGAGATTGAGGGATACTGTACATTGAGGTCCCCTTGTTTCAGTCAGTAGGCACTAGGCAGTATGTATTATTTCACACTGCCTCATATTGTCCTCCACCAATTGTTTTTGACAGGTAAAACGGTCAGGGAATCAGCAAGGGAATTCTATGTATTCCCACAAAATGGCAGGCATCGGCATTTAATCACAGAGTCTACGGTGTGAAACGGCTCTCTATTGAAATGTACGAATTTGCTGCGCTGGGAATGGGGCGCATCCTCTTTACGCTGAAGACTATTCCGGAGGGATCGTTCCTTGAGATAGAATTCCGTTTGCGTCTCCAAACAGCACTCCCTTCGCCCGGCAATCACCGGTGCTCCCTTCATCAACTTGCAACAGCTCCCACTTGATAGGAGCAATTCATAATTTCAGCTCCTTGTCACACGCGCACACAACCGCGGCCCACTCATGCCTAATAGCGAGCGAGTCTGAGGCAGGAAGAATAGGGGGTAAAACACGTCTGAGCCTTGAGAAATATTTGAGGATCAGTCAAAGATATATTCCAAGAAGTCGAATGCATAATATATACGGGGCCTCGTGAACATAAGCCGCTGTTTTGTTCCGCTCCTGTTTCCCGCTCAATCACAATGATGAAACAACAGAGAATGGGAGGAGGGTGGTGGGTTTAGAGGAGGGTTGGTCCTCCATGCCGGGCTGTGTGCTCATCTCCCGAGTTCCTCTTCCTGGGTGAAACGACAGTCGTGTGGTGGGGGAGCGAATGAATCCTCAGTCAGTGCGTGACACTGCTGTCAGTACATGCATTAATTATGCAGCCCGGGGCCACGGAACGAGAGCGGGAATGTGTAAGACTAGGACGGAAAGATAGGGAGGGAGAGATGAGAAACGGAGATGGATAAAGGAGACGTGTGTGTGACAGGACAAACAGTGGAACAAAATGAACTGTGTTTAAGAAATGGCCCCATAGTCCATTTTAACCAGGAGGATTTCTGTAGCGGTACAGGGCCATATATTACGAATGAAGTCATTAAAATTGACGTAAACCTGCCGTGACTCTTAAAGTCAACATGAAGTCAACTTTATCCTGTTTGTTTTCCTACTGCACGTTCCTGGTCTTATTTTAAACTATTCGTTGATGCATGTTATTTTGAAAATGGCTTTCCTTTAGTTTTTAATAATTTGTTATTGTTGTTTGTTATTATTAGTTTGTATTTGCCTTGAATTGTTGAAAACCACATTAAAATACGCACACAGGAATTCAAATTCATAATTCATAATTTTCATTTTATGACAAGTATCTGATATCTGACCTTAAAGTAACACTAAGTCAATTTTCCTCTTCGGTCGCCCTACTGGTTGGAAACAAAATTCTCCATTGCCGCTGTCGTAAATAATCTAGCCTACCATCGCACGCACGCTCGCTGTTTATCCAGCACCGGCTTTAGAATGAACGATGTCCACAGACAAGGTAGAGTATGTTACATGATTTCATGAAAGGATGATGTATTGCGACATCAGAAACGAAGAAAAACGAAATAATGACTATTGTAGCGCTTGACGTAAAGCAGTCGAGTTTGTAGTTCTTTTTTGTGCACGGGTTCCTACCCGAACCCCGAAGTTACATAGTGCCAGTAAAAGCGATACAGACCACGTCAGGCTATGGCAGAGGTGTCATTTAACTTATTTTAAGTCGATGTACCATCACAAGGGTCTTGGAAATATATTGTGAAGGTTGAAAAACTACTTAGTGTTGCTTTAAGTATCTGATTCCAATATTAAGACTTACTCACATTCAATTGTGTTCCATAATGGTGTGTAATGCTCACTTTTCACTGTCCAATCAATTTTGTTGGACAAAACCGAAAAAATCATAATTTTCTTGAATATATTTTTTTCAAGTGCTTACAGAAATAAAATGGTTAACAGTGAATAATGTGAATAGCAATTTGCATGTTTTAGTTTCTTTTTTGCACCATGTATGCTATCATTTATGAGCTACCAAACAGCTTGTAGGTGAACTGTGCAACAGTTTTATGGAAAAATACCTCTAGGAGAATAGTGCAGTTAAAATGAAGAATCGAGTCTCGAAGCCATCCACATACCAAGACTTATTTACATTTGGACAAGTGACTGTTCGGAGAAATGTTTGCGTGTTCGTGTTCATTTGGGTCGTCTGTGTTGTGTAGACAAGGCCAGCTGTGTTTAAGATATGACTCTGCTTTTTTAAGATGGACCAAACTGAACTGGACATGCAATGACAGCGAATCGCCAAGCAGGCAGCTCTCCATGAGAGATACTAATTTTAAACCCTGTCCTAGATTTAGTACAGCCTAGCACAGCAGTTTCCTTCCTGTGTGCACACACATACTTACGGCTCACTGTGCTGTCTCCTTTACTGTCAATCATCCCGCATCATCCAACATAATTCAGAGGTGATGCCTCATGACTTCTCACTGCCATCAGCCTTCTGCTCTGTAAGTGTTCCAAGGTTTGAGTCCGTGGCTGTCAGGATCTGTTCTATATTCAGATATATATTCACAGAAAGCAATATTTATATATATATATATATATATATATATATATATATATATATATATATATATATATATATATATATATATATATATATATATATATATATATAATATTGGCACGTAAGGGCAATATTGCACTGAAGCTTTTCGAAACAAATTCTAGTCCTAATTGAGTCAAATGCAAAAAAAAAAAATCAACATTTTTATTCCGTTGATTAGGAACTGCCACTGTTATTCACTCTGAGATCTTCTGCGTCTTTATAAAGACTTAACCCTGCCGGATCCGGCATGCTCGCTTTGTAGCTCACAATTTTGATCTCTGGAAAACTGCTGTTCCGTAACTGTCACCTGTCACTTCCATTTTTCCGCAACACAAAAGAACATATCTTGTATTACATGGTATTCCACAGGGGTGTTTCTCTTTCCTTCCCCCTGATCTCTGCAGTTATTGAAAAATAAATGCTGTTAACTAGTGTTTGAGTGGGCTTTGATTCAAATGGCATGAAAAGGAGCTGGTTGCTTTACTCTCGGGGAGTACAATTGAAACCATTAACGAATTATTCACTCTTTCTCCGAATGTATTCATTTCTTTATTCTACGTGATCATAACCATATTCCTTTTGACGGCGCAATATAAAAGCAATATTAGCAGCCCAACACAGCATGGAGCTACATAGCCCCGGATGGCACGGTTCTGTGAAAAGAAGTAGGTGGCTCGAAGGAAAATCTATGGATTCGTTCCCAGAGGAATGACATGCGTATACTTAGCTTTAACTTCAGCCTCTGTTATACCTTAAACAAATTCACGCCCTCCCACAGACCTCTTAAATATTTAATTTGACAACTTTTTAATCCGTCACTACGCCATGATGAAGTAATTGTCACATGTCGGGAAAGAGGGAGAGGAGGGAAAAAAAAGATTAAATTATACTTTGAAATGTGAATTGAAGTGATTTAAAAGGTGCCAGGCTCTTATTTGTTTTAGGACCTCGAGTAATAAGCCAAGGCTAAGAGGAATGGCTTTTCTCATGTACTTGCGTGTTTATCTGAGGGCTTTGGCATTACAAAGCCGAACTCCCTGGTGATTTGCCCAGGCTAGCGTTCCCTGTGATCCAGTGGCTGGTGAGGGCTTCAAACCATAACCTGTACTAATGGAGTTCATGGGTCTGCTCACTCACACACACGCACACGGTTCCACACTCAGCAGTGCCGTACATGACCGATGACATTTTGTGAGTGCTTTTAAAACCTATGCCTAAACTATTGCCCTTGGTTTTGCTTGGATAATGTGAAGCGAGAGGCAAAGGATTTGGCGTTTGAAGCGAAAATATTTCTGTGTACGAGTCAAACTCCTAAGCTCACCTCGGTGACTAACTGTCTTTTCTTAGCACGCCTGATCTTTTCTGATCACAGATTAGCTATCACGAGAAAGACATAATGCCCTTCTATCTCATCTGCAGAGAATGGGAAAAGGACAGATTATACTTCCTATAATCTTCAGGGGCTGAACAGAACGGTATCCAACATCCCCAATGTTAATTTGACCTTCATAATTTAATCATTTTAAACATTAAAAAGATAGATCACAACAAAACAATCTGATCCATCATCATTTACTCACCCTCATGTCGTTCTAAACCTGCATGATTTACTTTCTTCTAAGATGATATTTTTAAGAAATGTCTCATTATTATTATTATTATTATTTTTTTTATCCACACAATGAAAGTCAATGGTCACCAAAACTGTTTGGTTAACAACATTCTATTGTTTTCTGCAGAAGAAAAAGTCATACAGGTTTGGAACGACAGGTCTGGATGAGCTATCCCTTTATACGTAACTATTTAATTCACACTGACATATTTGTCTTTCTGGTTTTAGCTTTTTCTCTAGATTTACCCGCTGATTTTTTTCTCACCCTCTCTGCCTGGCATGGGAGGTGTGTGTGCCTGGTTGTGCCCGGCTTGTGCCCAGCTTTGCAGGGCATGGCGCCGAGAGCAGCGGGGCAGACCCTTCAGGCTCTCTCTACCTTTCATCCACTGCTGAAGGTGAAAGTGCCCCCTCAGGGTTACTGAGCTCTGCCCCTCCCAAAGGCTGCTGTGCAGGGAGTCAGATAGAGGAGAAATGATTAAAAAATGAGAACTGCTGAATTCACCCTTGTCTATAATATCTAATAATGAAGGCTTTTTTTTTCGTTTCAGAAATTAACTTTTTTATTAAGGGACAATATTTGTCCCCGGGAATTGATCTTCTGGGCCTTTTATCTTTATGAAGGTCTTATTTTTTCGAATTATATTAAAATACACTGCATGTCACCTGTTTACGTCAAATAGTTACTTCTATTGTAAATCTATTTTGAATCGAGAAATTATGGATAATTAAATCAAATATGAAAGTAGCTGTAAATAAAACAGATCATCAGACTTTATTTTCTTCTTTTATTCTGTCTTTCCATCTGTCCGTCCATCCTTTCTTTTATTCTATCCACCCGTCCATCATCTCTTATTACATCTATCTATTCGTCTTTCTTTCTTTATAATTTCTGTCTGTTATTCCATCCATCCATCCATTCATTCAACTGTGTTCATTGAGATGTACTGTTCAGGAAGGCAGGACACCACACACACACACACACACACACACACACACACACACACACACACACACACACCACACACACACACACACACACACACACACACACACACACACACACACACACACACACACACACACACACAACACACACACACACACACACACACACACACACACACACACACACACACACACACACACACACACAACCACTATTACCCTACCCTGTTTAGAGGCAGCTGAGATTTATGAAGTCCACATGTTTAATACATTTCATTTGGTCCATGGGATTTGTACTTGCTTTGGTTTTTCTGTGTCCACTAGTGAAATATTCAGTCCATGCACAGCCAGTATTAATAAGGGACTCCAGAAGAGAGGGGGGCACGACGTGCATAAACATTTAGTCCTTATAGACTTCCATGAGAGAATAAGGACTGCACGGTACATGTTAAGTGCTATGAAGCCCCAATACATAATGTCCCAGAGAGCAACAGCCTGTTGAGAAATGGAGAGCAGTGTTACATATTCCTGCAGGCCTTCTTGTGCGTTAGACAGTCAGATATGAAGAGTGTGTCGACCAAGAGAGAGTGAGGGGCCCCAGTGTGAAATACCGCCCAGGAAAATTTAAAACCCCTGCAGTCTCCCATTTTCAGAAGGAATCCATTCATTTGTAAACACATCCTATGAAGATGGCAGCTGGAGGAGTGCATGAGGCAAACGGGGGGAAAATGAGGAAAAAGAGAAAATAAACAGATTACTCCACTGCCTGGTGTGGTCACTAAAATATTTGCTTTGCTTAAGTGCTGTTGGTTTTTCAAAGGAAATAAAAGAGAGCAAGTTAGAGAGGAAGACAGACCCTCATCTCTGAGGTACCTGCTAAGCAGGTGAGAGTTGTTTTTAACGTAGTGTTTGCTTATCTAATGGGCTTTCCATTTTGATGGCTCAAAGTGTCATCACTTCTCTATTCACACAGCAAACAGGAAACATGAATTAAGAGAGAGAAACAAAAAGATTGGACTCTTTCTCTCTTGACTGAATGAGTAATGAGGGCTAAAGAGAGTTCACAACCTGACTAAACAGCTAGCCGTGTTAGCTGCTGCCCGTAGCGTGATACTTGCTAGCCCTTGTGTTGTTTTGCCCTTGTGGCCGCAGATGCACTTGCAACGGCGGATGCTTTTGTTTACATGGGTAATGCGGGTGTATTTAATGTTGACAGATATTGCTTTTGGGTGAATGCTAGCCTGGGTGGATTGAGGGGCCCATAATGTGGCTGTCATCTGCGCGAACAGAGGTTGAAGAGAAGCAGCCCACCTCCGTTTCCCCCTCGGATGGAGCCCGCGCTCCTCTCACTCAGCGCCGCTTGTATTTATGGACTGGTTTTACTGGCTTCAGATATGGCGCTTTTACACAGATCTGCTCAGACTCAGGGTTGTTCGGACATTTACGTTATTCCTGCTCTGAGTTACGTTCTCATGTAAAAAATGAGAGAAATTACTTGTAAGCCAGGGGAAATGTAGAAAACTCATGACTGACGACGGTTCTCACACTGTGAACCTGTGGCATATGCACCCAAAATGTACCACAGTCATGAAAAGGTGCGGAATAAAGTTTAAAATGTAATGTTTTATGTTAAGAAAAGTTTAAAATAGCAAATTAAATCAAATTAAGAGATATAAGCTCTAAGTTATGAGAGTTATGTCAGTTTTTTTTTTTTTTTTTTGAGGGGCAGAAACGGACTTCCATTCAGTACCTTTGTTTTCTTACCCTTGCAAAAATCTGCCATTGTAGCCATAATGATTTCTTGCCAAATTATTACTTTAAATCACTAATGTAAAAATGTTGTGGACTACATACTGTCCATTTCTGTCATATGGTTGTATAATACTACAAATAACTACTAATTTTATGTTATGTTTATTTTGTTGCATGGGTGCTTTACTTTTGTTTATAGCATATAAATGTACACCATATTTCACGCAAACTTTCAGGCCTCTATCTCCATGAAGCCAAAATCCATTACCAGAGAATTTCTATCTTATTAATAAAAACCCATGCAATACACATTTATAGTCAAATCTGTGAACTGCTGCAAAGCTCTAAAAAAAAAAGCAGCAGAAGTCATCTGTGAAAGTCTCCCTCACGCTAAGCCCTCGAGTTTATATGCACAAACACACTGAGCGCACAAGAAACGAAAGGGAACAACGAGAGCAAGCGAGACAGCGACAACCCCTCCTCACCCTCCTCTCCCAAATCCTAAACACTGTTTACTCATTTTTTAAAATCAGCCTTTCCACTGCCCCACTGCGAGGATATCGAACTCATTCAAACACGTCATCTTTACCAAAGCTTATTAAAAAGACGGACACAGCAGCAGAGGATCCTCATTTTTCAGTCTGTGCTGTAATTGCCCAACACAGACTGGCGAACAACAATCGCAGAGAGAGGGAGCGAGAGCGGGTGAGCGGAGGCAAGGAGATAAAGGGCTTTAGAGGGCTGGAAAAAAGGAGGGAGAATGTCTCGGAATCTCTCAATGGACCATGTTCCAATAAATCCCCTTGCATTTCAAAGGGGTGTGGGATTTCACAAACACATTTTGAAAGACGATCCTGTGAATCGAGCGAGCACTTTACGGTATAAGTGCCAGCTTCTTTAAGCTGAGAGAGCGAAAGAGGACGGGGGGGCAGGGAAAGAGCGAGCGAGTGGGGTGGGCTTTTTGCGCATGTAATGTCTTGTGTTTGACCTGAAACTGCACTGGCTGGCTGATCTTTTGTGGAAATGATATACATGTGGAACAGAAACATAAGGCAATCCAATCTGAAAAGGTCAGTCGCCACTGCAGTCAGCTAGAAAATGGAGATGAAGTGTGTGTTTCCCCTCATGTTTCATAAAAATGAAAAAAAGGATAATAATAACAGCTTCAGCCCTCAAAACGCTCTTAAAGCTTCATGTTCTGCCTGAAACCACTGAACTGAGGTGGCTAAAAGCATCAAGTCCTGAGAAGAAAGGACGCATTGTTTGCTGGCAAGCTAGGCTAATGGTGCTGTTGTTGTGGAGAGCTTGCATGCTCTCATTAACCCTCTAGCTCGTTAGCGCCGGCGGTTGCACGTGCTTGACGAGCCCCGGCATCTCAACCTGACGCATGTCGTGTCAACGAGCGCTGTTCCTCGCCCCGAGACAAAGGCACGTTGGCAAGACACTGGTCCACCCCGACCACAACCGACAAAACGTTATCCCCACTAATGTCTTCCCCTCCAATTAAATCTGTAACTGTTAATTACTGTAATTAGCTAAGCAAGACCTTTCTCTCTCTCTCTCTTCTCTCCTCTCTCTCTCTCCCTCTCTTCTCTCTCTCTCTCTCTCTCTCTCTCTCTCTTCTCTCCTCTCTCTCTCTCTCCTCTCTCTCTCTCTCTCTCCTTATCTCCCTTCTCCACCTCTCTTTCTCTTCAGCGTTTAACGATAAGCTGAAAGCTGTGTTTGAGTGCAGTTTGAAATGAAAGGTGTGATGTTGTGAATATTTGTGATTAAGATTTTAACATATTAGCTAAAAGCTAAAAGCCAAAGGCCACAGTTCAGACTTAAACCCTTATTAAGAGAGATGTAAACAAATACGTGTTTTTTTTTTTCCATTTTTTCATTAATTTGTGCTTAATTAAGGAAGAAAACAGTGCAGTAACTAGAGTAATTTATTTAATAAAAATACTGTTTATTTGTATTATTCATGTCTTTGTATATTATTTCGTTTACAGGTGCAGTGTTTATATGTGTATTTAAATAACCCCCTTCATCTCATTCTTGGTACTGTGTAACACAGGCGAATTTTAGCAGACTGCACTGTTTTCCAAACAGTTGGGGTTCCCATTGACTTTCATTGTATGGAAAAGAGCAAGACATTATGCTAAATTAGGAGTGGGTGAAATGAAAATCTTATTAGATAAGATGAATAATCTTTCTTCACAATAACAGTACAAATCATGTATAGTTATATTGGTTATTTTATTTAATCTTTTTCTTATTTTTCTAATTAAAAGTAACAAACAACAGAATATACAATGTAATAAATAAGCATTCTTTGTTTTATACTGGTAAAGTATATTCTATTAGTAGAATTCAAGTAAATATATATTAATCTTTATTAAAGCTACAATAGCTATTCAGTCACCAGCACAGACGCACAGATCCAAGATATTAACACGCATCCACTTTTTGCTAAACTGTTCACATTCACTAAAGAGACATTTTTTATTTTGACATAACACTGTATATGCACGTTCAAGCACAAACCATACTGTCTGAGAGGCGGCTTTCTGTTTGTGCTTTTTTTTACATTGGCTTCTTTTTTTCAAGACTTATCTCACCTAATAACTTAAACAGCGATATAAAACGTCCATTGATAATATTTTGCTATATTGCTATGAAGTAAATGATGACATTTTGGGTGAACTGTCCCTTTAAGGCCTGGTAAATAAAGGTTTACTCTCTTTTTTATTGTTTCCCAAACTTGTTCATGCTCATTAATAGGCCGGTGCAGGTGAACGAACCGCTGTAGGCATCAGCAAAGGATTTTACAGGAATTTCAGGGAACTTTAGACCATCATACTTGTTCCTTCACACCTGATTTGTGTGCTTGTGCGCTACGTAATGGATTTTGAAGAGTGTTATTGCTGAAATAATTGCGTGCGAGTTCTGTGGTGAATGCGCATCCTCTGTGATTGGAGCTCCGCAGGTTTCCTGCCTCAGGATGCAGAAAACAAGGCAATGCTAATCTGTAATTTGGAGTGTAGTTCTTTCTCGGAAAGAAAGAAGAGACCCTTCAGAGGGACCTCTTCTCTCTCTCTCTCTCTCTCTCTCTCTCTCTCTCTCTCTCTCTCTCTCTCTCTCTCTCTCTCTCTCTCTCTCTCTCTCTCTCTCTCTCTCTCTCTCTCTCTCTCTCTCTCTCCTCTCTCTCTCTCTCTCCTCTCTCTCTCTCTCTCTCTCTCTCTCTCTCACTCATCTTTGCTGTGGATTCACTGCAGCCAAATTTAAATGATGGACTGTCAAGTCTGGCACAGAGGACACCATTGCAAAAAGTCATTTCTTTGGCACTGGATCACGGCCCAGCTGTATGTTTCTAACGCTGCTTTTGTTGTTTATCAACACACCCTTGCACATACACGCACATAAAAAAAAAAAAGACACGCACATGTGGGCATCTGACATGCAGGAACACTCCAGCCGCTCTCATATCACAGCGAGAGAAATGAAGAAAGCAGGCAGAGAGGATTCTGGGATTAGTGCGCCTGCATATTATAGCAATATTCACGTCTGCCCAAAGCTTTTTATTCTTGCCTTGCATGCAGTCGTGCTCATGCGTGTATGTATAATGACACTAATACACCAGAACCTGCCATTTGTGTGTCCTGTTTTTGTATATGTGTGTGTGTGTTGACCTGGTTTTACATACTTCTCCGTTGCCTAATTAGGCAGTGGCGGAGAAGGACGAGGCGGCTTGCATAGATTAGTTGCCTGTGGGTATTTCATAAGTGCCTTTCAATGACACATTTGCATTATTTGCTGGGGGTGTACATTAAGAGACACACTACCTTGGCCACAAATGAAGGCCAGGAGCTTAATAAGACAAGAACAAATAACCTAAGCAGATATTAACATGAAATATGACAACCCAAAGCAGGCTAGAAATTGAGAGAGTCGAATTGGAAATGTACAATATTGAAGTGCAACAATGCTCAAAGCACATATACATATTTCATGGAATACTGGAAATATTAAGATATTTTGTATTTGAACAAATGAAGAGACCACCGGCATAATCCATAGTGGAGTTAGAAAGTTTGAGTCATTTTAGACCGATTCAAATACTTTTTTTTTCTTTTGCCAAATACATTACAATACAATACTGCTGTTTATCACTGAGGTTTGCATCAAGTTAGAAAGATATTAGAGCTTTATGTGAATTCAGCCTAATTATTCAAAAGAATTCAAAATTAAGATTCATTTTCATTGGATCAACAAATCACTAGAGATTCATATCTCATCAATACTTTTGTTTTCAGTTAGGTTATATATTTCCACTTAGATTAGAACTCTTTGTGAAAATGTTTTGACAAATGAGAGAACAGGGTCAAAACAGTGATTTGTTTTCAAATTGGACATCTCTAATTAGTAGAGATTCATATCTTAGCATTGCTTTTATTTTTCACTATGTTTTCTATTAGATTCAAATATAAGCACTTTGTGAATCGTTGTTTTGTGTGTATTTCAGTCATTAAAGAAGTGTTAAAAAAATGATTTATTTTTATTTTGGACAACATTAATCTGATTTTACTAGTGCTTCTATTCATCATTTTGTTTTTGATTATGTTATGTTATTTTCATTCGTTTAGATTATAGAACAATTTGCAAATCATTAAGGCCAAAACAAAGAAAAGGTTAAAAACAACGATTTAATTTCCAAATTGGACATCACTAATGTGTAGATACTTCTATTTAACACCTTGTTTTCAAATGTTTTTTTTTATTTTTTTTTTTAGATTAACAACCAGTTAGATTTATATAGTAGTTTGGTTTGGTTCAATACACAGAACAAGTTCAAAACAACAATTCATTTGTAAATTGAGCATTACTAATCAGTAAAGATTCAAATCTCTTACTATGCTTTTGATTAGGTTATATAGATTTCCTTTAGGTTACATGGGTTATAGAGTGCTTTATGAATCGGTTCGACTGAATCATTAAAGAGAGCAGGTTCAAAACAGCAGAATAGAGATTCATATCTTAATACTTCTATTTAATATTTTCCATTGGGTTATATAAATTACCATTAGGTGTGTTTTGCAAATCTGTTTGACTAAATCATTAAAAAGAACTGGTTTCAAACAGCTATTCTGTGAATTGAACATTATTAATTAGTAAAGATCAATTTATCACTATGCTTTTGATTAGGTTATATAGGTTCCCATTAGGTTACGTAGAGCGCTTTGGGAATCAGTTTGATCGGATGACTATAAAGAACCTGTTAAAAGTAATGATTTGCTTGTGATTTGTACTTCAATATTCAGTAGAAATTCTCTTCTTTTTTTATATATTAATAATTAAAGGCTGGCTTTTTAATTGCATTGCCAACAAGTTCTGCGGCCATCACTATGAGTACCAAAAATGCTGGCTTCAGCATCTTGACCAGTGACTAATTATGCATACTGGCTAAACAAATGATTGAATAAAGCTCAGCCTGGCCAGAGCCAGTGACCCCTTGAGGTCCAGCACAGGAGCCCATGCTGAATAGGTCCCGTCAGGTCACTGTGAGAGAGAGAGCGAGAGAGAGAGGAGAGTGTTGATCTGTGTCACTGTGGCCTCGCTCTCTGGTTTGGCTAGCCTCCACACAGACACACAAGCAGGCCTGCTCGCTGACCACTGTGGTTCTTGGCCCCAGGCCGACTCCATGTCCAGGAGGGCACACAGACACACACACACAAACACACAAAGAGGCAGTGACAGAGGCCCTCTTGTTTAGACACTCTCACTCTTTCTCTCCATCTCTGTCGCGCTTTCTCCGTCCTCTCCCTCTGGACTCTCACGCTGCGTGTCACTACAGACAAATGTCAGCTCCTCAATGGGACAGTGATTAATTTTGGTGTGCTTGGCAAAATGTCTACAAGATGTTTGTTTGGGTTATCTTTTCCCACCCCTGTCTTCTCTCCCCTCCTCCTCTCCCTCACCCTGTCACAAACCTCTTTCCTGGGGAGAGGAAACACATCATCATCTAGGGACATCCAGGGTACCTGAACTGACAGGAAATCCTCTACTCTTGACTGCTGCCACTTTTGGTCAGTCTCTCTCTCTCTCTCTCTCTCTCCCCGCCTCCCTCTTTGTTTCTCTTTTAAAATGTAGATGTTTAAACTTGAATGCCCCATCCCAGCTCTGAGGTTTGTGTGTGTATTGTCACGCATCGCTGTCAACAGGTCTGATTAGCTTATCATTCCGTGCGGAGGGAAGAGATACCGTGTATCATCAACATCATCTTCCTCCCAGTCGAAGTTGTACTGTTCCATCATTTCTCTTTCCTCCTGCACACACTGCCATGATGTCTCCCAATCATTTACCAACCTCGTAGTGCATTTTAACATTCCACCTACCTCAGCAAACAAACACTAAGGTGTTCATTAAACGCAGTTCAGCTAAATTCACCACCAAATGTGATTGGTCTATCCAGAATGCTTTATGGAAGTGGTTCTCCGCTTCAGAATTGTGGGTAATGGAGAATATTCCTGGAAATTTCCTAGAATTTAGTTTTTTGGAATTTAAAGGTGCAATGAAACAGAAGTAGTGACAGAACTTTTTTTTCTTCTCCATATTGTGACGTACATCTGAGCGTGATAGATTATCGGAAAGAAAAAGAAAAAAGTAGGATGGGGACTTGATTCTATTGCAAGGGCGGAGTTTAGGCGGGCTAAATGATTGGAGAAGTCCTGCATATGTCAAAGAGAGAAGTCTGTCAGTTCACTGGAAGATCCAAGATATTTGGTCACACTTCAGATTAAGGTCCAATTCTCACTAACTATGACTTTTGCCTCAATAAACTCCTAATTACTGCATATTAATAGTTTGTAAGGTAGTTGTTAAGTTTAGGTATTCGTGTCTCTATAGAGAAAATCAATAGGATTTGTATGTCCATAATCCAACTGTTGCACTCTATAAGCATTCCAGCCTTTATCACGATAGTCTTTCTACATAAAACTCGCTTCACTATCTCTGTTGTAACATTACATTTAAAAAATGTCCAGCATGTTAAGTCTGTCAAAGTCGACAGTCTGGGCAGGCAGTGAGCGTGGTCTCGCGGTACAACAGCCCTGACTGTGGGGAAATAGAGAGCCTCTAGTGTGTGACTGGGGCTCTGATTTGAGCTGGCTGATTCGATTTGGTGGGAGGGCGCAGTGCGCTGGCCTCCCCAGTGCAGTCTCAGGTATGGTAATTAGTCTGTCATTAACATTGGGAATAGCTAATGTGTATTAATGTGTTAATGGCATGTTAATTACCCTACATGTGAGAGCGAGAGAGAGCCCGGAGGCGCTTTCTCTTAGTGTTTCCTTTGCCATGTGGATGTAGGCCAAGACTCATATATGGACACGCAGAGAAAGACACTTGAAGATGCATTAATGTGGCTGGTTTTGTGATTGTTTTACTTGGCAGAACAAAAGATTTTTATCCACTTTGATCTTAAAGTTTCTTCAACAGACGTGACAGAGAGGTAGATTGTGTTGTTTAAGAGGAATTTGTGTGTGAATTCAATTTCAAAGGTTCTTGTAATCTCAGTTTAGCATTATCTTCATCGAACCTGCCATCAGCAGCTTGAGGATACATACATTACACCACTTTCCAGTTTGTTTTTTATACTGAGCTAATGATGTTTTCTATTCCTTAACCATCACACAAACCTTTTACATTTTATTTACACATTATTTACTGTGTTTATTAAGCCATTTTCCTTCCGGGGACATTTAGTCGGCAAAACTGCCCCCGCATACGCACTTTTCATGGTCATGAACGACTGAGCACTGAGCTGTTCTGAGAGAGATGACCTTTCTAGATATTGACAGGAAATAAATTCCCTTTCGATTAGTTAGCTTTGGGAGACCTGCGCCGGTCGATGCAATTAGACGTGCCATGGTGTCGATAGGCAGCGGTTTGCTGCAGAGCAACTCATTGAACAGAAAGAGAAGGGATGAGGGGTTATGGGGTCAGTCGGAGGTGTATTGAACTGAACCCACAGACCGTGGATGCGTGAAAGAGAGCACTCGAGAAGAAATCACTGTTGGACGGCGCTTGCATGCAGGGATAACTGAATCATAACAATTTTTTTTTCCTGTCTCCTCATGTTGCTTCACAAAACCAGATGCTTTTCCTGATATGAACAAACACAGGGAAGTATTTCTGCTGTCAGCACATCACAGTCGGATTTAAGCCTCCCGTTAAATGGATAAACTGAAAACAAAGAATTTAGTTGTCTGTAGTGTTTCCTAACCTTCTGTATTGGCAAAGCTTCAACTACTTTTTCATCAATATGAACCAGAAATATGTTCTTTTAAACTTGCGTTACACTATTGTTCAGAAGTTTGGGGCCAGCTTCCTTTTTTATTTAATGAAATTAATACTTTTATTCAGCAAGGATGCATGACATTTATCAAAAGTGACAGTGAGGGCATTTACAATGTTACAATATTTTTCTATTTAAGGTTAATCTTTTCAAAGACGGCATGTCTTTTAAAAATGGCATAGTTTCCACAAAAGAAAAATTAAGCAGCACTATTGTTTTAAAGGAAGCGTTTCTTTAACACTGAATCAGCATACTAGAATGATTTCAGAAGGATCATGTGACACTGAAGCGGTTTTTTTTAACAATGTTACTGATTTTACTGAATTTTTGATCAAATAAATGCAGCCTTGGTGAGCATAAGAGATGTCTTTCAGAAATATTAACACATCTACTGACCCCAAACTTTTATGGTAGTGTATATTGGATATAAGTATTATTTTCATTAATTTACAACAATTGATAGTGACAGTGAAAATAACAGACTGCAGCTGAAACTAGAAATAGAATCGGAATAGAATTGTTTAATTATATATATTGACAAAATGTACCATTATGTACAAAAAATGTAATAAAATTAAAGTGAATTATTTTAAAATATTAAATAGTACTATTTATTATTCAAATAAAATAAATATAAAGTACAAATTCAAATAAAGTACAATAATTACATATAAATATAATATATATATATATATATATATATATATATAATATATATTATATATATATATTATATTATATTTTTTTTTTTTTAGCAAAGCTAAGTTGAAATCCCTGGTTGGGAATCACTAGTCTGAGGTTTGTGTAAGTGTAAACAAACACACATCCTCACATCCAAGTCACTGACCGTACCAAAGGGGGAAAAAACAACTCAGTGGTGCTTGTGTGTGTGTTAAGAGCTTGGCACGCTCCAACACTGCACATTAACTCAGCGGGGATGAGTCTTTATGGCTCTCATGGCCACTCTTAAGTGATGGGAGTAAACAAGGTAGAGGTCAGAGGTCAGTCGTAAGGGCATGCCCAGTGCCTAAGGGACAGATTGAGGAAGAGAGACAGGAGAGCAGGTGTAAATTCACCATAATTGTTGTGACGGCACACAGTTATCTAAACCTCGTCTATCTTAGAAACATTGTGTCTGTTTGGTGAGTTTACTGAAAGTAAAGGCCCGTTTCACACTGCATTGTCAGTGTTGGACGTGCAGGCCTAAGTGTATAAAGTTATTTTTAAAAGATTCGTAACATGCTAGCAACACTTCCCCCTTCATCGTGTTGTTCATTTTGAGCTGATGAAATCGAGTGACAGGCCTAAAGCACGCGTTTAATTGAGGCTGGTTCTGCGGCGTACTGTGTATTTTTAGGGAACTTGTGAAGGTGAAGCTTGGCCTCCATTCTTCAAACGAGCTTTCAACCCCCTATTGTCCATTAACTATGATACCCGCAACGTTGCATCAGACCCAGCTGCTTTTTCTGTCGCCTTGGCTCAAGGTTTAAGTCCTAAGGAACTTGCATCAGACGGAAAAAAAGTTTAGAGGCAGAAAACAAATGTTTCGTACTACTACCACCACGGATTGTTGCGTCAGTTCGAAGGTAAAAGGTTTGGATAAAGGTGCATGGTGTTTACACATGCCGTCAAGCTTATGCTGAGAGAGTGAGGTATTAGGTAAATCCAGTGCGGATATCTGTGACTGAAGCAGTGGAAATTCTCTGCTGCTTATTTGCAGCTTTACTGCCAATGAGAGATCTAATCGCCACAAAGCCTATTTTACCAGTATCATGGCTCGATGTTTACATTGCTCATCCTAAAAGTGTTATTAGCTGCTTAGCTTAAAGGAAAGCACAGGCCTCGGGATGAAATAACCCGCTGTGTGGATGTGATAGCACTAATTCATTTCAGACATATTGGGGTTTAGTTTGAAGTGATAAAAGTGTTGTTGCAACTGAGGAGATTTGGTTGTTTCTTATTTGTCTGGATCCTCTGTGAGCCGGAAGTTATATGAATAGTGCCGGTATAATAAAATGGATAAGAATAAAGATTAAGAGAAGTGAACAGAGGTAGAATATTTCAAATGGAAAGGAATGGAGATATGGTGAAGTTACTTATGAGTGTATAAAGAAAAGGAACAGGTCTTATAAAATTGCAGTTTAAAACACTTTCTTTGAATGTACTCTTTTTATTAATGTTGGTTTCATTTGGTTTGGACTTTTTCATAAGGATCTTGCAATCATTTTCCAATTAACTGGTTTTCATTTAAAGACTTTTTTTCTATTATGATGAACGAAAAAAATCTAAATAAATTGTAATGTTAAAATTAAAAACATGCCCGTCATAAAGTTTATATTTTTTTTAAATAATGAATAAATTGAATACATTTGAAAATGAAATTACATGTGAATAAACTTGAATAGATTTGGTCAAAATATTACCCTTATACAAGATGGGAAAATGTACATTAGCTGAAAGAGAGAACTGGAGCACCCAAAAAGACATGTGGGAGTGAACGGAGTAATGATACAACAGGAAATGACTTGACTCTTATTTCTGTTGTTAAAAGAAAGTGGCCCCATAAACCACAACGCTGTTTGCTTGAAGCTCTTGCAGCAGGTGGAGATGGAAGAAAGGAGGGGGTGGGAGACGAGGAGGGGGTCCTTGTCTACAAATGTGCCCATTATGGATGGCTCTCCTGGGCTGTCGTGGCACCAATGCACCCGGTCTGCAGCCTGGAGGGGCCCGGCGCGCTCTCCACACAGCCGAGTAATCATTTTTATCCCCGCCATTTCCCAAATAGAAATGGACACGTATGATAAAAGTGTCAGGGCCAGTGTGGGCGACAGGACCTTCTAACTGCATTACATGTCACATCCTCACGTCCCTCTCTGTTTTGCTTTGCCTGCGAACGGCCGTGTTATTGCTCGCAGGAACTTGGCGGTAATATACAGTGCGAGACAAGCAGCTCTTTATGGCCTGAGATTATTTGGTTTGAATGAAAGTGCTGATTTATGTCTGTTTAAGTGAAAAGCTCTGTAAATTCCCTCAGCTGCGTTTCCTGTTCTGGTCCTTCAGAGCGACTGAGCGGAATGGTAGTGACAACTGAGGCTGGTGTGGAAATGTGTCAGTTTGTGGTATATTTAATATACCTGACAGAATCGTGAAAATAAACCAACCTCAAAAACTAAGCCTTTACCTCCTCTAACGTAACACAAATCAAATGCAAACCTAAACATGGCCAAACTTTCATATACTATAGTGAGACCGCAAATCATCGCATCATCTGGAAAGAATCATGCTTCTTAAAAAAAAAGAAGAAGCCATATTTGTGTACAAACGTCTGATAAACATCTAAAACCGCAGACAACATCTGCTGTCTTTCTAACATCCGACAAGGAACATTTTGGCTTATCCAGATGAAAACGTACACATCAAATCAGGCTTGTATTATAGTAACTGAAAATAACATTTTAAAAATATTAAACTTATTTTATTTCAGCGAGTTGCCAAAGCAACATTTCTCGTTTTCTTAATGTACTAAAATAACAAACAATTGAAATAAAAAATAATAAAAACCATGGACAGAAAAATTACTAAAACTTTAACTAAAATCAAAATGAAATCATAAAAAATGATAATATTAAAAACAAACTAATTAAATTTTCACCAAAAACTTATTCGTATTAACTTGATGTACTAAATTTCAATAAAAATCAATAAAAACTCTATAGATCTATTTAAAAAAATCGAATAAAAATGACAAACATACAAAATTACTAAAACCTGAACTAAAATGAAATAAAACCTCAAAAAATTTTAATATAAAAATAAGAAATCATTCAAAATATTAATATAGGATCAACTTGATGTACTAAAAAAAAACTCAAATAAAAATGTGAATAAAATCATATATATTATTTTTATTAATATTTATTTTAATACAAATGACAAAAACACAATAAAATTACTAAAACTAACAAACAAACAAAAAGAAAGAGGAATGGTGTCTCTGTGATGTGATATAGTGATTCTGATTGGTTGTGTGTGTGTGTGTGTGTGTGTGTGTGTGTGTGTGTGTGTGTGTGTGTGTGTGTGTGTGTGTGTGTGTGTGTGTGTGTGTGTGTGTGTGTAGTTGTGTGTCTGCTCTTGGAGTCAGTGGAGCAGGGTCATATTGTCCCTGGTGTGGCCTTGGCTCTACACGCTGACACTGCATTGTCCAGCACGGCCAGCTGAGCGTCTCACACAAATGACCTCATTCATCCTCTGCCTCTCACACCATTACACCCCATGGCCTAATATCAACAGCACATACATGCACTAACACCTGATCAATACCGCACGGGCCAGGCAGCTCCTCCATCCGCAGTCTGGGCTGAAGGTGCCGCTCTTTAGATTTCTTGTGTTAGCTGAGTAAATGGTCTCTTCAAATTGACAGCATCTTGTCTTTGTTTATTTACAAAAGTGGGTTAGCTAGAGTGTCCGTGTTCGGTAGGGGTTTGTTTGTACTGTTGGTTTGCTCGCTGTTGATGGATTGTAGCTTTTTGTGTGTGTGTGTGTGTGTGTTTGTGCTTTATGGGAGCGAGTCTTGAAGTCTGTTTACAAAACCATAAAACGAATGTGTTAATATTTGTTTATGTTGTAATGTGCGCAAGAATTGCAAGCGACTGTAGCGTTGCAAATGTATGGACCTTTCGTCAATTATGTTAGTGCGTATATATGTATTCAAACTTTTTATTAATTTGAACCACATACAGTAAATAAACTGGGTAGTTTTTCCCCCTTCACTATACTGTTCTTTTATTTGTAAACTACCCAAATGTAAAATAAATATCTGAATATCTTTAAACGGTTTGGCCATCAAGAATACCTGGTTTTGTGTGTGGTGTGTGTGTGTGTGTGTGTGTGTGTGTGTTGTGTGTGTGTGGTGTGTGTGGTGTGTGAGAGGAGAGAGAGAGAGAGAGAGAGAGAGAGAGAGAGAGAGAGAGAGAGAGAGAGAGAGAGAGAGAGAGAGAGGAGAGAGAGAGAGAGAGAGAGAAGAGGAGAGAGAGAGAGAGAGAGAGAGAGAGAGAGAGGCTTAGCTGGTTGCCAGGCTTCCACAGTGCAATAATAAACTCCGTAATCTCCTCATTTAGGATTCAGCATCTCACAGTATCTTAATGAAGCCTGTAATGAAGCTCTCAGAAACTCTCAGAACCCCCAAATCACCCACTAGTTAAACCGTCCAAAATACCCTGACCAACAACAGCATACACATTCTCGTCTTAGTACTACATATATGGTGATTTCTCACCCCCTGACTAATAGTATGTTCATTTCAATTCAGGTTTAACGATTAATTTTGTTTTATTACTTTTTTTTAAGTCTGGCTTTTAAACTGCATAATGCATGGCATGCCAGAACTGGTGCACATTGTTATGCATTTAATGAAAGCTAATTAGCATCCACTGAAATATCGTTTACTCTGAAGTGTGTATCGATGGACATTTTGCATTCCGATATATTATTATATTAGTCATATATATTAAAAAAGGTCAAATAAAATGTCAGAGAACTGTGATCCGGCCGGCTCTAGATACAAGAACGTTGTTCCTTCTGGTTAACATCACTACTACCATGAAAGTAGAATTTGGGATGTGTCCCAATAACAAAGACTGAAGCCGCAGCCTTCTTCATATTCTCCTTCTAAAGGCACCATTACAAATACGTGTTAAGATTAAATCGTTTGATTAAAATCTTTCACAAAAAGAACTTTTTCAGCTTCATTATTCTCCCATATGAATGGAATTCATTATGCAAACACACAGAGAGAGGCAAGCATGATGAGGAAGTTTGTAATCAATCTTAATGGCTTTTTACTGCTCTGAGGTTCATTATGAATATCAGGCAAACACAATGAGCTATCTTTCACCCTCATATCGATTGCTATGCAAATTTACATACATTTCAAGCAGCCTTGCCTCTGCGGAGAGCAGAACCGGGGTTGTATAATAAAACAGTTTGTTAACAACAAAATATAACGGCACTTGTGAGAACACTTTCTGCTCATTATTACGCCGTACTCGTGATTTCGGACCAGCAGGCGAGGGCGCTGAGACACGTGTACATGCATGCCTTCCTGTTTAGCATCGCCTCAGCGTGGAGAGGTGCCATCACACTGTTGAGTGTGTGTCAGTCGGTGAGTGTCCCTGTCATGTATGGCTGTGAGTACACACACCGTGTGTGCAGTGTGCTGTGAAAATTCGAGAAGGCAGCACTGCAAAACAGAGGAAAAACAAATTCGTACCTACGGGCCTTTTCAGCACTCTCTCCATACCCCCAGCACCCTGATCCGTCTCACTTTAACTCAAGCATAGTGATGGGTCGGAATGGACGACGTATTTTTTCTCTAATACAGTCTGGAGTTATTTTCGCCTGTTGTGACAGATTGTGGTATTTGCTGCCAGACAGAGGCTTGATTGCAGAGCTCACAACCCGTGTGATAGTACGTCAGTGATTAACGCCTGTATGGAATTCAATCATTCGTCAATAATTAATTCACTCTTTCATCATTCACAGCTCATGAGGGCAGCAGACAGGCACAAGCGAGGCAGTATATGTCTTTACATTATCTCTGCTTTTTCAAGAGCACCAAGAACGTGTTGCTGGACGGTCGTTGCGTCATGTGACAGTGTAGTATCCATTGCATTCCTTTACAAAAATAGTTTTGTCAAGGTTTATAGTGATCATGTGCTTAAGGGGATAGTAAAAACTTAAAAAAATTATTTGTTGTTCCAAACCTCTATGGCTTTTATACTTGTTCAAAACATATGATGCCAATAGGTTCCAATGGTGTTTTGGGCCCAACTGACTTTAAATCGATGAACAAAAACATTCTTTAAAATATAGTATTTTGTACGATAAATTGATTTAAGAATATTAAAAAAAGCTATTGTGGTCTCACTTCTACCTCGTCGTGTCACTGACCAATCTCTTGTTTTTGTTTATCAGGTCTAAGTATCCGCGGGGCTCAGGAAGAGGACCCACCCGATCCACAGCTGATGCGTCTTGACAACATGCTTCTGGCGGAGGGTGTGTCAGGACCGGAGAAGGGCGGAGGATCGGCGGCGGCGGCGGCGGCGGCAGCAGCGGCCGGCAGTCCCACTGACAACTCCATTGAGCACTCTGACTACAGGGCCAAACTCTCCCAGATCAGACAGATCTATCACACCGAGCTGGAGAAATATGAACAGGTGAATGTCAGTACACACTATAGATCAATAAGGCATTATCAGCTTGTAATGTATATTTTCTTTCCGAAGGTCCTGTATGACTTTTCTATAAAGTTTCTCCAAAAATAAAAAAAGAGAGAAATAATTCATTTTCATATAATAGTGAATTTCATGTACACTAAATCCTAAAACCGTTTCCAGCCTTGTAAGCACTGAAAACGGCTATCTAGTTGTTACGAAGCCCAATCTGATTGTATGGTACAGAGCTAAGTATAATACAAAAGAACTTTTTATCTGCCTTCACACATTTGCATTGATCCTGTGAGTGTGAATAATCCCAGCTTGCTGTTCTGTCGAAGCTTAATGACAGGTTTAAAGGGAGACCTGGAGGCCTTCATCTGAACTGAAGGTGTCAGAGGTCTAAACCTGAGCAAGCATTTTGCATTTTACAGTCCTGTCCATCATGATTACGACTGAGAGCAGATGTGATTTATGGTGGTATTCAGGCATTAGGACATCTTCAACTTACCTGACCCCTGAACAGCGGTAGTCTAGACATCCTCTTATAAATATTGAGCAGACGCTTTTAGTTACAGTGTGGAGAGCAGCCTCTGATTGCATAGTGCATTTGAGAGTGTGACGCTATGCAGGACTGGCTGCTTCATTGAGGTCATGTATTGATTCTTTAATGGAGCTGACATTAATTTTTGATTCAGCGCTTTAGTTATTTTCCTCATAATCAAGGGCAAGTTGAACGATGGCCTTTCAATCTTTTTTTTTTTTGAGATACGATATAGTTAACATGCTAGATGTTTTGAAGAGACGTCTACAAATTTTTTAGTAATAGCTGTATAAATATTCTATTGTGCCTGGGTCAATGACATGATGCTCATTTTGGCCAGATCTGTATATTTTTTTAATGATTCACATAGGGTTGTCAAAACTACCGGTACTTCGGTACCAAGTCGGTACTGAAATTTTGAAAATATGATCCCAGCATTTCTGTTACCAGTAGTCAAGTCAAGTCACCTTCATTTATATAGCGCTTTTTACTATACAGATTATTTCAAAGCAGCTTTACAGTGAAGCAGCTACCAGTGGTGGACGAAGTACACATACCATGTACTTGAGTAAAAGTAAAGATACTCAAGGTAAAATATTACTCAAGTAAAAGTAGAAGTGCTGCCTTTAAACATTCACTTGAGTAAAAGTACGAAAGTATTTGCCTTCAAATGTACTTAAGTACAAGTACTTTGTTTTTTTTATGGCTATAATGTTCTATTATAATTTGTCACTAGACTCTTGCTTAACTCAGTCTAAGTGAAGACTAATGTCACTCTTGGCACACCAATCTATTAATGAAATGACATTATTTGTCTGATATATATATATGAATTAAATTATTTTTTTGCGTGTTTAATTTTGGAGGGAAAGGGGACTGTTCCCATAAGGTATAAAACATTTACAGTATTTACTGTATATATTTTTCTCCAGCGCCTATGGTCATAATTATTACCATGACATCTTAATGTTATGATACATTCACATAAACCTGCAAAACGCCATTAAATATATTTATTATATATATATATATATATATATATATATATATATATATATATATAATATATATATATATATATATATATATATATATATAAATAATATATACATATATATACATATATACATTACATATATATACATATACATATTATATACATATCATCATTACATATATATACATATATATATATACACACACACACACATACATATAAAGTATATATATATATATATATATATATATATATATATATATATATATTATATATATATATATATTCTATGTTATGGGAGCAGCCAATTTCCCTCCAAAATTAAACACAAAAACGTATTAATACATTGTTTCTGCTAGGCTACTCCCCAGACTAAGTCATTTTAGTGGCAACGTAAGCAATGTACATTATGCGTCAATACTTACCAATAATTGCTGCAATAATAGCTGCTGCTCTGTCCTGCTTAAAATCATTGTCAACGCAATTTGTTTGGAACTATAGAGATCGCTAAGACATGTGACCAACTGGGCGGCAACGTCATCAGAACGCAAAGAATTATGGGTATGTTTGGCCAGTTTACACAGAGTTTAGATGGGCTGGCATAGCAGGCTTGCTTTCTGGAATGAAAAAAATAAAACAGTAGTGTGAAAAACATATTATAATCCTACAAAATGCAGCGGGCTAAAGATAACATTGTCGGACCATACCGCCTAAAACTCAATTCTAATGCAAAGACGAGATATGAGGAGAAAATAAAGGAAATCAAGGGACTGGATCCTTTATGAGTGACTGGTCAGGAGACGTCAACCTGTTGCCCAACTTCCAGCACAACTACATGATATGAGATATATATAAATCAGACTTGACAATATATTCTCAATTCCAAAAAAATAAATAAATAAAATGCACAAACGTATGACAAATCTACACACACGAAGTTTTCAGTAACTTCAAGTCGCAAGTTTAAGCACCACACTCCTCGCGCTCTCTCATCTATCTGCATGCAGTCAGAATTCATGTCAAGATTGCAATCCTGGAGTGTGTGTGTGTGTGTTTGTCCGCGAGAGGGCGCGGGCACGAGCGGAGAGAGAGAGAGAGAGAGAGAGAGAGAGAGAGAGAGAGAGAGAGAGAGAGAGAGTCCTGCTTATGAGTGACGACGGACGGAGGACAGAACCACTAAACATTCAAACGTAACCTATATGGTTACACTTTAGATCTGTGATATTAGTCTGATTTTATTTGAGATTTCGGCTTCCAAAGATTATAGAATATATTTGAGGTATTTGATAGAGAGACGCGATCGACTGGTGGAAACATAAGAACATACTCCGTCATTTTGTTCATAACAGGACATCATTCAAACAGAACTGCAAGGTTTTTAATTATATTTGTGTACACTCGCAATAAAACGAATCGGTTACCTAACGTAACCTCGGTTCTCTCTAGATGAGGGAACGAGTATTGCGTAAGCTAGCTTACGCTACGGGAAAGATTCCATCTTTCTGAGAAATTGAAGCCAAAAATTATCCTATAATTTTGTATCCATTGTCAACGCAGTTCAGCTGCAGCAGACCATGAGAAGGCTAGCTAGCCGCTCATTGGTTCGCTCACGGAGAACTGCTTAAGCCTATGAGGGAGCGCGGATGAACCCGCGACCAATGAGAGTCTGACTCGCTCTCCCTACGTCACCGCCCCCGAAGCGGGCGTGGACGAGGCTATAAATACCCCGAATAGGCTGAATAAAATCTGGTTTTTTCAATTCTGAAGCGAACATCGCCAGTAGCACAAGCACGGCCAGGAACGCAATACTCGTTCCCTCATCTAGAGAGAACCGAGGTTACGTTAGGTAACCGATTCGTTCTCTTACGAGAGGTTCTCTCGTATTGCGTAAGCTAGCTTACGCTACGGGAACCCATTGTCAACGCCGTGCGTGCTAAGCATCCACTATTAGTCCCGCGGGGCATCCCGGGGAACACCGAAAGTGGGAATGAATATATGTATCTGTGACAAACGGCCATCGGAGCGGGCCGGTTATTGTGTAGTACATAAGCACATAAAAGAGAGGGACAGAGCGAACTCGGTCTGTGTGAATTAACCCCCTATAGTGCAGCTCAACCAGAAGAGCTGAAACATACTAGACTGCTAGTAGTTTAGCCTGCAAAGCGGGTACTTCCAGATTGTAAAATCTGACAAAGGTGGAGGGGGAAGCCCATCCCGCTGCCACGCAAATGTCGTGAATGGAAATCCCACTGGACCATGCCCACGATGAGGCCATGCCTCTAGTGGAATGAGCCCTGATGCCCAAAGGGCATGGCAGGTCTTTCGATGCGTATGCTGCTGCAATGGCATCAACAATCCATCTGGGTAGGGACTGTTTCGAGGCGGCCAACCCCCTGGTGCGCCCGCCGAACGAAACAAAAAGCTGCTCGGATCGTCTGATCGGAGCTGTGCGAGTGACATATAATCTCAGAGCCCTGACCGGGCATAGGAGATTAGAATCTGATTCGCTATCGGAAGCAGGCAGAGCCGATAGGGATATAACTTGTGCCCTGAACGGGGTGCCAAACGCCTTGGGAACATAGCCATGCCTAGGTTTGAGAACGACTAATGAGTCATTAGGTCCAAACTCAAGACAGGACGCGCTGGTCGACAGCGCGTGCAGGTCTCCCACCCGTTTTACTGACGCGAGCGCGAGTAAAAAAACGGTCTTTAGCGACAGGTACTTTAGGTCCACGGTGCTTAGCGGTTCGAATGGGGGAGCTTTCATAGCATCAAGAACTATGGAAAGGTCCCAAATCGGCACCGAAGGGGGGGCGCGGGGATTCATCCTTCTAGCTCCCCTGAGGAAGCGGACTACCAGCCCGTCTTTGCCCAGTGACTGGCCGCGTCGGGGTTCAGCAAACGCCGCGACGGCTGCCACATATACCTTGAGTGGACGGGGATCTGCCCTTGTCCAGCATCTCTTGGAGAAAATTTAGTAAGGAGGGAACCTCGCATAACCGCGGGTCCAGACCCCTATCTGTGCACCACTTCGAGAACACAGACCATTTTGACGCATAGAGCCTTCTGGTAGAAGCCGCTCTAGCCTGTATGATCGTGTTTAACATTCCCTCTGGCAAAGCAACGGGTAGTTGTTGATCACCCACGCGTGAAGCGCCCAGCGCTCTGGGTGGGGATGCCAGATCGAGCCGCGAGCTTGGGAGAGGAGATCTGCTCTGACTGGAATGGGCCACGGCGCTGTCTGTGACAGCTGCGTGAGCTCCGGAAACCAAGTCTGACCCTCCCAGTGCGGGGCTATGAGGAGCACCGAGTGCTGCACTTCTCTGATTCTCTGAAGCACCTGTGGTAACAGAGAGACCGGAGGGAAGGCATAAAGCGGGCGGCTGGGCCAGGTTTGGGCTAGCGCGTCCTCGCTCCTTGAGAAAAATATTGGGCAGTGGGTGTACTCCGCCGAGGCAAAGAGGTCCACCTCTGCTCTGCCGAATAGACGCCACAGTTTCTGGACTGTAAGAGGATGCAGGGACCATTCCCCGGGGGAATGGGGTTCCTGGACAGGCTGTCTGGACCGTCGTTCAGATGTCCCGGCACGTGCGTCGCCCTGAGCGAGAGCAGGCGACACTGAGACCAAACTAAGATGCGTTCTGTCAGCTGGAAAAGATTCCTGGATCTGACTCCGCCCCGACGGTTTATATAAGAGACCACGGCTATATTGTCCGAACGGATCAGCACGTGGTGGCCCTGAATGCGCGGGAGAAAGCGCATGAGCGCGTTCTCGACCGCCAACCTCTCCAAACAGTTTATGTGTAGGAGGCTCTCTTGAGCTGACCGGGGCCGAAGGCCGGTGAGCCCTCGCAGCCCGCTCCCCAACCCGTGTTGGAGGCGTCTGTCGAGATGACTTTTCGGCGTGAAACTGTCCCCATGGAAACGCCCCGCTGAAACCATTCTACCACTGACCATGGCTGCAGAGCTGTGATACAGGTCTGCGTTACTTTTATCAGCTGGTGGCCCGTGGTCCACGCTCGGTGAGACACACGGCTCCTCAACCAAAGCTGAAGCGGGCGCATGCGCAGTAACCCCAGCTGGAGCACCGCGGAGGCTGAGGCCATACAGCCCAACGCTCTCTGAAATGTTTTCAAAGGCGTGAGTCTGTTCATCTGAAAAGATGCGGCGAAACGCTGCACACGGTGCGCGCGCTGCGTTGACAGACGCGCCGTCATCGTGACCGAGTCCAGCTCTATACCCAAGAAGGAGATAGTCTGACTGGGTTGTAGTACGCTCTTTGCCCAGTTGACAGAGAGGCCCAAAACTTTCAGATGGTCGAGGAGAACTGTACGATGAGACAGTAACTCTCTCTGAGATTGTGCCAAAATCAGCCAGTCGTCCAAGTAGTTCAGTATTCGCAGCCCCTGACTCCGCAGGGGGGCGAGCGCCGTGTCCATGCACTTCGTGAACGTACGGGGTGCTAGGGATAGGCCGAACGGTAGGGCGGTGTATTGATAAACCTGGCCTTCGAGGCGAAACGTAAGAATGGCCTGTGAAGGGGATTTATCTGGATCTGAAAGTATGCATCTTTCAGATCTAGTGATATGAACCAGTCCCCCTGGCGCACGTGCGCGAGGAGTTTTCTGATAGTGAGCATTTTGAACGGTCTCTTCATGAGAACTTTGTTCAGCGATCCGAGGTCTAATATTGGTCTGAGACCGCCGTCTTTCTTGGGGACAAGAAAATAACGGCCGTAAAACCCCGACTCGCTCATAGCCAGAGGCACCCTCTCTATAGCCTTTTTGCACAACAGAATTGCTATCTCTGAACGGAGCAGCGCGTCACTGCTTCTGGGTTCACAGTAGTTTCTAGCCGCGCTCGGAAGCGAGGAGGGCGGCGGCAAAACTGTAAGCGATAGCCTAGCTTTATTGTGTTTAACACCCACTGCTTCCCACGCTTTGAAGCGTGACGCTAGGAGGTGAATGGCTACATGGTCCCCGTCGCTGCACTTCGCGGGCTGCGTGAGCGCGCTGATAGTGTTTACAACAGCGGGACGTACACTCGGAGGGGAGTTTATGGGCCCTGTAACAGAGTGAACAGAAGTAAGACGCGCACAGGGCTTGTGGGCGCGCTTATACACTCTGAGACTCGAGCGGGCTTGGCCCGCATTATGAGAGTGGACTCTGTGTGAGACAGGGGAACTGGAGTGTCTTTGTGTATGAGTGAACACAGTGTTGTGGGCACATTCTCTACACAAGTTTATGGACCGTGTAACAGAGGTGGGACGCGCGCACGGGTTCGTGGGCGCGCTTATGTACTCTGAAACTCGAGCGGGTTGGGACCGCTTTATGAGAGTGGACCCTGTGTGAGACACGGGAACAGGAGTGTCTTTGTGTATGAGTGAACACAGTGTTGTGGGCACATTTTCTACACAAGAGGCTTTTACTCTCTTTTGAGATTTCTCTGGGACGCCGTAAACACGGCGTTTTGTGTATGAGTGAACACAGTGTTGTGGGCACATTTTCTACACAAGAGGCTTTTACGCTCTTTTTGAGATTTCTCTGGGACGCCGTAAACACGGCGTTTTGTGTATGAGTGAACACAGTGTTGTGGGCACATTTTCTACACAAGAGGCTTTTACGCTCTTTTTGAGATTTCTCTGGGACGCCGTAAACACGGCGTTTGTGCTCATGCAAGCGGGAAGGGATACCGGCTTGGTAATGGCGGGGTACACTGCTGTAGTAGCCGCGTGAGCGGGGACTAACAGAGGGCGAAACTTTGACGGCGATCCGGCCGCGGCGGGAGAGCGCCGTCTTTTTCTCAACCACGCTAGGCAGACTTCGAGTAATCAGTTTTCAGCGCGATCCTCTGCCGAGGCCCCCGGGGAGGCGGCGGTCTGTGGCGGCTGTCAGAGCGAGCGAGGGCGGCCGCCCTGGTGTCGCTGAGAAGTCTGACTGTGTTTAGCTAGGCGCTAGGGTGGGGCTCGTGCAGGAGGCTGGTCACGTGAGCGGCCTGCAGAGGAGCTAGCGCGACGAGGCAGAACAAAATTCGCAGGAAATCCTCAATCCGCGACTGAAGGGGGGTTTTTTTTCCCCCGCTCTCGTCCCATTCACGAAGTAGTTCACTCTGTAGTAGACATGGGGTGCAGAAGCTGCTTGGCCGGCGGCTGAAAGCTTGAAGTCGGACTGCAGGCTTTAGCGGGTAGCACAGGTGATGAGCGCCATCTCGCGGAGGGCGGCATAGACGTGCGGCGACCAGGTCCTCTACAGGGAAAATGGAGATAAAGCCCTTCTCTGCGGCTCCGTCCACAACGCGACGCGGGGTGGAAGAGTCAGAGCGAGTTCTAGCAGAGAGCGGGGCGTTCCAGGACTTCGTGAGTTCTGCGTGCAGATCAGGCAGAAAGGGCGCAGCCCGTTTAGCGGCGGGAGTCGAACGCTGGTGGAAGTAGCTGCGCGGGTCCCGGTTGATTCTCGGGCCGAGGAGGCGTGAGAATCGGACCAATCCTCACCGTCTGAAGCGAGAAGCGAACATGTCTCCTTGGTGTCCGCGGCGTCAACGGAGGCAACAGAGCGGCCACTCGGCGGCAGCTGTATGTCCGGAAGCGGCGGAGATGGAGAGCGGGAGCGAGAGGCTCCGGCGGGATGAACGCTTCCGGCTGGGGGTCCGGCGGCCTCTGAGAGCGGCGTATCTTTCTCCGCGGCGAAGTCAGAGGCGGCACGGACGCATCTTAGTGGCCGAAGTCGAGCCCGCGGGGTCAACGATGGCATAGTTTCGCAGAGCTCGCAGCCGCCACAGCGGGGGCGAGATCGGCGTGCTCCAATCCGAGGCAGAGAGCGCAGAAGAGGTGGCGGTCCCCAGCCTCGAGGGGAGCGCGGCAAAAGCCGCCAGAAAATTTACGAGACATCTTGAAAAAGACGCTCGCTCTTTTAGATACAACAATATATAGGAAGCATTTTAGTATAAAGGATACAATCCGTCGGATGGCGCTAGCTCACAGGACGGCTGAAGGTGGCGAAGACGGCCGGCTTCCTCAGTCTCCCAAACGCTCGCTAGAAGGTGCCTTTTCAAACGACGGCGGCTTCTCTCTCAGGATCAGCAGGATCAGCAGATGCAGGTGCGTCGCTGAAGGATGAAAAATCAGATTTTATTCAGCCTATTCGGGGTATTTATAGCCTCGTCCACGCCCGCTTCGGGGGCGGTGACGTAGGGAGAGCGAGTCAGACTCTCATTGGTCGCGGGTTCATCCGCGCTCCCTCATAGGCTTAAGCAGTTCTCCGTGAGCGAACCAATGAGCGGCTAGCTAGCCTTCTCATGGTCTGCTGCAGCTGAACTGCGTTGACAATGGATACAAAATTATAGGATAATTTTTGGCTTCAATTTCTCAGAAAGATGGAATCTTTCCCGTAGCGTAAGCTAGCTTACGCAATACGAGAGAACCTCTCGTAAGAGAACACAACATTGTGCTTTTGTCACACTCTAAACTCTGCTGCTATCCATGCCAGGCATTCGTCGCCTTTTTGTCACCTCTGAAACATGGGTTGTAGTTATTATTTTTCCACGCTGGAAAACGATAAAAGGATTTTCCGTTCTTAAGCTTTATGCCACTTCTATCGTGAGAACGACTACTGCAGTTTACAACACAGCAGGTAGACGGAATCTTGTACACTGCGTTCTTCCCTCCATGCAATCAATACTGGCGCTTTCTGTTTGTGCCGCGGATCCCCAAAATGCTTTGCGTTCACCACTGGTAATACGTCACTGGTGACGTCACATTAGCAATCTCTATTGAGAGCTACACGAATAACGTGACCGCGCGGCGGCGAGATCACTGTCACAACCATCTATGTTCGCAACTCTCATTTAACGGCTCTGGTTCGTGCTTAGTAGATACCGCCAAGGCAAGTTCAAAACAAAGCGCGCGCTGTACTGTGATTGGTGGCTCGTTTGACCAGTTACGTTTTTATCCACTCATAAATAAAAAGGAATGACTGATTTTGAAAATGTAGTAGAGTAAAAAGTAAGATATTTGACTTTGAAATGTAGTGGAGTTAAAGTAAAAGTCTCCCAAAATTTAAATACTTGAGTAAAGTACAGATACGCAAAAAAGCTACTTAAGTACAGTAATGAATTACATTTACTTCGTTACTGTCCACCACTGGCAGCTACAGGTAGTATAGAGTACCGGATGTATTCGGTACCCGCTGACGGGCGGCTGCTTTCAGTCGTTTCCGCTTTTATCTAAGCGGAGTAAGCGCAGTGCTCCAGATTAACTGACCACAAAAAGACTATTTAAATCTGAATCCTGGATGTTCTGCGCATCTCTGTGTGAATCGACACACTGAAGCACGCGTGACATTCGCTGTGTTATCAGCCTCTTTCACCTCATTATATGAGGACATGAATGCATGAACTAACTTCATCTCCAGAGCTGCTCTGGGTCTGATTCACTTAATGAGCATTTTACTGTTTCATTTGAGAAAAAACTATCATCATATCATACACCCACAGAATCTCTTCAGGTCTTCAAGGCATCCCGTAAAAATAAAAGTTTGGTTTAACTTGAAGAAATTGACAGAAATATAACCCTAACAGCATGTGGCCTTCCAATATTTATGCATTATTTACATAATGATTACCATCATAAATAATAAATAAATGTTAAAAAAAATTAAAAAATCAAATAGCTAAATAAAATAGTTAAATAGTTCCAACAGATTTAGCTGTGGTACCGAAATTGGTACAGATAACCTTACAATTGTAATGGTATTGGTAACGACTACTGGGATTTTGGTTTTGTGACAACCCTTTTGTACACCCATGTATTTATGTAAGAATATCCATGTATCTTATTGCTTTTTACTTGATAGTTACAGCCCATGGCATTTTCATTCTTAAAATTCAAAACATTTTGTTTCAAAACATGTACAGTAAAACCAACAACTTGTGTTTACTTTTAGATTTTACTAGAATTTTCCTTTTCTTTATCGTGGTCTCTGTTTTTTGTCATTGACCCTGCTACTGTTGTACGTTTCACAGAAAACAATAGGCTATATGCACGCATAAGTTCCGCATTTGACGCAAGGATGCTCTTCCGTTTCCGGTTGGGGAGATTAAAGCGGAGCCTCTTCACGGAGCCTGCTGTGGAATGTGTAAAGCGGAGTCTTCAAAATGTACTGTCCTCCCGTCTTTGAAACGAAACTTTCATATGTTTAGATGTAATTTTATATGTAGTTATGTTAATTTCATATAATTTTAAAAAGAAGCATAAACACAACGAGGGGTGTCTGTTTTGTCTGTTTTTGTGACTAACGTTTCTTTAGTATAACCATGGAGTATAAAATTCAATATAAATTCTTGGTATTGCATTGGACTCTACGATCGGCGGAAGTTATCGAGCATCCTTAACCCTTCACCGGAAATACCGCCGTGCATAGAGCCCATTAAGAATGGTTGAGAGAACACTTTTATTTGTAAATAACAATCCTCTTAATACGATATGGATGTTGTTTAGCTGATGGCTTAGCCGGCCAATGGGCTCAATTAGTTCGATTAACTTGCAAGCATTTAAAAAGGGAGCATGTGAATAAGGTTGCTCAACCCTTTCACCCAGAGTAAATGAATCTTTCTTAAGGGTGTTCCCCGTTTTAATAATCTAAATGTAAATACTTAACAAATTTTACTCCGAGTAATGAGCTAAAGTGTGCACTACCTAAATTAGTTATTCTAATTAATCATGTATGAACCACTGCTTTAACGAAAAGCTGTTTAAATTTGGACAAGTGCCAAATTGCAAATCGGCATTTGCATTCATAGATGACTTCCACTATTAAGCCGTTCAAGTCCTCAGCAGCACTACAAACAGTATGGATAGTGTTTTTTTCCGGGCTTTCAAGAGCGGCAGCTTTGAACTTGTTTCAAAAATTGCTGATTGCTGCTCCAGAGAGCTTCAAACGAATGCAGTTGAACTGATGTGCTTCTTCTGCCGAATAACGTCAAAGAGCATTTCTGTCACTGTGCTGAGAGTATAATGATTTTAAAAAGAGTGTCAATCTCTAGGATGTTTTTTTAGATGTTAGGTGAGAACATAATGACAGAATTGTATATTCAGAAATGATTTATTACATTTAGTCTCAGTAGCGCGTCCTAAAGACTTCAGAGTAATTTAGTTTTGCGTAATGCATTTTACACCTACTCCCTCTGTGTCCTCAGATCAAAAATTTCTTTCTCCACAGGCATGTAATGAGTTCACCACCCACGTCATGAACCTGTTGAGGGAGCAGTCTCGCACACGACCCATCTCACCCAAAGAGATCGAGCGCATGGTCAGCATCATACATCGCAAATTCAGCTCCATCCAAATGCAGCTTAAACAGAGCACCTGTGAGGCCGTCATGATCTTGAGGTCCCGCTTCCTCGATGCCAGGTTAGTATCTGTATGTGTGATTTGTCTACATTATAGGACATGTAGTTACAAATTATTCTCGGTTGTATCTGAAAGAATCCATCTTCTGCTATATGCAAGAATGTGATGATTATAGAATATGATTTCAAGTTAACCTTGATGGCCCCAAATGTATTTAGGGTGTGGTCACATTTATCGTTGTTTAGTAAAATTTTAGAGGTCAATCCAGTCATATTAATAGGAAATCTGTGCAATTGGACATTTCATGTGCGGGCAAAAAAAGTTTCTTACTCAGATTTTGCCCATAGTCTTAAAGAGACTTATGTGTTAGCAGTGCTTCATGCATCGCTACACTATAGACAATGGACCATATTTGCCTGTGAAATTTAATCAAAATTTCACTAATGTGACTGCACCTTCAAGCACACTTAAAAATGTATAAATGTAATTTCATTATATAACAAAATATCAAACCAAGTGATATTTATTTTAAAGAAAAATAGCAATTTGTTCAAAACAAGGACAAAAATTTGTTCAAAATGAGGATAGAAGATTCATAATTCCATTAAGAGGAACTCTGGATCAGTTATTTTACAGTAATGGCTTAGAAGGTGAAGTTAGCTCTGAAAAAAATCTCTAACACCTATAATCTGTGCAAAAAGAGTTCAGGCACCTGTTATCAGTCGAGCACAATAACACATTCAACATTATTCAACCATTAGCGGTTAAGATGTGGTACTGCCAAGACAAGGGTTGTAGAGCCTAGAGGCCATCCACTAAACACAGTCATACTAAGCACCTGAAAGCAGTTAAGAGTTTTATAGAGTGGAAATGAAGTCATTTGCATTTGGTGGGTAGGAGGTCATCGGCAGGTGGTCTAGATTACTGTAATCACAAACAGTTGGTAGAGGAGATCTGGAGAGGCATAGACGGGAGAGAAATGATGCAGTGAACACGAGAAAAGAACGGATGAGGTCTCGAGGAGAACGCTCAAGTGAAGCGGAAGCACAATCATTTGGCCGGCCACTCGTGTGAAAGGCATTAAACAAGGCGAGAGAAAGAAGCCAGCGCTTAACTGTGGCGGGGTGGGTCGCAGTGAGTGGCGGTAAGTGCAACTCCATCAGGCCCTGCCCCTGTACTTGAGGAACAGTGTTCAGCTGGCCATGGCCTGATTTCCCTAATGTCCCAAGATACAGCTCTGACTGGGAATGCTTGAGCAACTCTAAACGCCCCCATCAGAGTGAAAGAAAGCACAAGAGAGGAAGAAAGAGAGGGAAAGCTCGCTGCTCTAAACACTGAACATTTCACGCTTCGCTTAGAGCTCAACCGATAACGTAACAACTCTCCATTTGTGTGTCTACATATGTATTCCGATAATAGCCTTCCTGACTTCATTTCCTGCCAGCAGTTCATTATGAGTTTGGCCATCACACATGGTTTTATATTTGAGTTTCTCTAATTGCCTTCCTCCACTTGTTTTCCCCCCGCTTGTCCAACGGCAGACGGAAACGGCGGAACTTCAGCAAGCAGGCGACCGAGATCCTGAACGAGTATTTTTACTCACATCTTAGTAACCCTTACCCCAGTGAAGAGGCCAAAGAGGAGCTGGCTAAGAAGTGCAGCATAACAGTATCCCAGGTGAGACCACACCACCCATCCATGTAGCACATCCCCCATTTTGTTGGATAGTCTGGAAAGAATGAATAATGACAGATCAAAGCCTGAAGACTTAAAATCACCATGCCCAGGGTTTAATTACGTAAATCCAATGCCAATCCTTTTTAAAAAAAAAAAATCATTTTAAAATAGTCTAAGCTATTTTGCAGGTCTATCCTGGTCTTAGTTGATTTAAGATGGTCCTTCAACCTGGCTAAGCTAGTCTTCGGCTGGTCTTGCACAGGGATCTTAAACCCTGCTCTTGGAGACCCATAGAGTTTAGTTCCAACTTGCTCCAACACATATACCTCAAATTCTCAATTGGTCCTGAAGACCTTGATTAGATGGTTCATGTGTTTGATTTACGGGGCGGTCACACTACACTTTTTGTTCCATTGACTTCTGTTTATACACTTACTAATGCAGGAGACATGAAATGCTTTCCAAAATTCAAGTTTGGTGAATTCTGCTCTGCAAATTCGTATCACGTGAAGACGTGTGACCAATAGAAGACTGATAAGATAGAAGACTGAACTCTTAGCTCATTTAAAAGCAAACTTTAAATCTGCAGGATTGAAGAGTTGCAGTAAAGTGGAGTAGACTGCATATTGTTTACATTTTGGATGTATAATATGTTGAATTGTGTTTTTGTTTTTTTTAAATGCTACAGAGTGTGACATCAAATGACCGCTGCAGTGTCTATAGACATTTTGCTCAAAGTCTAGTGTATCTACAACTTAATGTTGGAGCTAAACTCTGAAGGACAGTGGGTCTCCAGGAGCAGGGCTGAAGACCCCTGGTCTAGCTGGTCTCCCATCCTGGCTAAGGTGGTGCTCAGCTGCTTTACATGGTTGGCTAGTTGGTCTCCTAGCCTGACCAGCTGGAAAGTTCCCAAGACCCCTCTAAAATCCACAGATTAGCTTGACAGGCTTTGAGACCATCAAACTATCTTAGGCTATTTTAAGCTGTTTTTTTTTTCCAGCTAGTAGTACCATAATCTAGGCTAACAGCAGATAATTGGCAAGGCTAGGTCAGATGAGGCAAACAAAGGCCCTGTCTCAAATGGTGCACTTATTGTGGATCTATGGTCTCTTGACCTTTGCTCGTATGGTGTCCAGTTTGTCATTTTAGGTTTCCAAACCTACCCATGCACCCACTTTGCAGCAGCTATGCATCCTTGAATGTTACCCAGCAGCCCATGCGGCAAAGTATGGACTCGGAGGAGGATCGTGAGGGCTATGGGTGCCATTTGGGACAGGGCCAAGATTGATCACACCAGAAAAACTCTTCAGCATACTGTCTCTCATTGTCCTCTTCATTTCTCTCGTCACTGTCTAGCATGCATACCTGCTTGCTCTAACACATCAGTCTGATACTTCCACTGAGCTGAGTCTCATGCAGGGCCTGAAGACACAGCGTGTACCCTGTTGTGGAAGGATGCCACAGTTTGTGGTGATCTGTGTCAGTCATTGTGTTTTAGAGTAAATGTGTGTGCATGTGAGTGTATGTGTGTTGGAGAGAAAAAAGAGGGACAAAACTTTTAGTCGCACAGTGTGATTCGTTATTGCAAAGCAATTAAGAGTATAGTGTTTTCCCACTCTAATAGCGAAATTCAGAATCCACCTGAAGGCAAGAGTACCCACCCACACCCATCTCCCCACAGACAAAACTCTTTTCCTTTTTTCAAATTGTCACAGAGGTGGTCAAGGAAAATGTGTACTGTTAACCTATTGGTCTTAGAGCATATTTGCATACTCTGTGATGTAATAAATGTTTATTTTTTCTCTGTGGGGAGGGGCTTATGGAGGGTTGTTCAGAGTCAGATCCTGTAAAAGCCATTCTTTTTTGCCTTCAGGGGGTGGGAACCACCATCACAGTGGCACAGGTATGTCATGACTTCTGCTCCACTTTTTTTTGTACCATTTGTATACGTTATTGTTGATTTTTCCTTTATTCTGTCACCCCTTTATGTGTGTTCAACAATACCTTAGAACATGTTTAGATATACTCAGCACTCTGTTTCCCAAAAGTCTACCTTTTTCTGTACTTAGTGACAAACAATCTGCACACTGAACAAGTGTCGAATGGGACTGTATTTGGAGTGCTCAGTAATCAAACTAAATATCAGACAGTATTTATGTAATATAAATATATACACACCCCCTTCACTCTTCCCTAGAGAATTTCACTCGATTGTCAAACTTCTAAAACTATGTGTCCCTTTTGATTGTGTTATGTCTTGTCATTGTATATTTTGACATTTCTGTGATAGACATTTACCCCACATCGTATTTAATAAGTGTGTTCTGCATATGTTCAGGAACTTAACCTATTTTATATATATATTTGGAAATATATTTCGGTAAATGAATAATATGCTGGAGGATTTAGTTTTTCAATTTTAGTGTTAAAGATTATATTTTTAATACAAAAAAAAATAGGTAAAAAATGTTTTGGTTTGTTTTAAATATATATATATATATATATATATATATATATATATATATATATATATATATATATATATATATATATATATATATATATATATATAATTTACATTTCTAAGGTAGCAAGATTATTTTCACTCTTGTATCAAATTCTAGAGCATATACATCCCAGAGACTGCCTGCTTTGCCTTTTTCCTTGTATCTGAGACATATGCTGATTAGAAGTGATGTGTGGTGTTAATGGTATTTTTGATGAAATTTAGTCGGCTTTATCAGGCACCACTTCACTCAGTGCACAGAATCAACCTCATTATCTGGGCACGATCTGTGTGCATGTGTGATGTTCTGCCTTCTAAATGAGCACCATGGCATACTGGGTCACATGATGCTTCTTTTTTTTAAAAGAGTTTTCATAACAACTGATTTTAGGCACTGAGTCTAGAGGGGATAAAGTGTGGTGCCCATCACCCAATTAAGTGCTGTTCTTCCGCTTCGATCTTCCTGTGGTTCAAACGAACGACACTTATCAATATTTCAGCTCATTATACATGTAGCAGAGCTCTGCATTAATAGTTAACACATTAACCTGAGGCAGACCGCTTCATTATTGATAATATCAGCAGCCCTGGCCACTGCAACCGCCAATGACAGGAAGTGTGTGTGTGTGTGTGTGTGTGTGTGTGTGTGTGTGTGTGTGTGTGTGTGTGTGTGTGTGTGTGTGTGTGTGTGTGTGTGTGTGTGTGTGTGTGTGTGTGTGTGTGTGTGTGTGTGTGTGTGTGTGTGTGTGTGTGTGTGTGTATGATGAAGCCAGAAGTCTGAGTCTCCATTTAAGCTCCACTCTCAGCAAGAGAAGCAGTATAAATCGGGAGGTATTGAGACCTGGGTAAGATCATCCATCCCATTTCAGTGACACTAGTGGTGTATTGACCCAAGCTTGGGGAGGGAGTAGTGGTGAATTATTTACTACACCCACACAGGCTTTCCTCTCCATTGGTTTAAAGCAAATAAACCAGGTATTGGGTTCCAGACATAGAAGTCTACTACATCTCTAGTCTAGGGTGTTCTCGCCTAAATATGAAGACCAAATATGCAGTGAGGCAAAATATTCGTATTTAAACATTTTGAACATTTAAACATGTCAAGTGAAATCAAAAAATAAAATTATGTATAAAACCAGTATGAATACAAAGATTACATTTGAGAGTTCTTGTACTAGGTTTTTAAAAGAAATTCTTATTTTAAACCTCTCGGACATCCTTATTTGTTATTGACTCATCTAAAGGCAAAAAATACAGCAAAAGAGAGACCACCATTTAAATGAGTTATGTTTTGTTTTTTAAAAATTTAAACGTTAGGGTTAGGAAAAGCTAAAGGAAAAGTTTAAGGAGACTCTGCGTACCTTTTTTCCATGGCCTTAAACTGCTTCATAAGCAGGTTAAGTAAAAAGGATGACGGCTAGTGCTTTCATTGCTTCCAATTAAACCTTGCTTGTTAGTTTAACCTCTAGGTAAACCCATCAAACAATTGATGTTAAGGCAAAAGCCTGCCAACGGTGGTGGCTTCAGCTGAATGGTCATTAATTTTAATTGCCTAGATATTAAAGATTTAGAAGCGCAGAGGCATGGTGGGGGTAGAAATGATCTGATGTCATGTAAATTCAGCGGCTGTAGCATAGTGTGGCTCGGGCTGCTGGAGATATTAAAATGGAAGCAGAGAGGTGGAAATTAAATAAAGCATCATTAAGGGGCTGAGGCTCTCTGGTCCTCCAGTCCAGCCAGAGCTGGAATACGGCAGGAGAGATCGCCACGGCGACAGGCCACCGTAATTTATAGGGCTATTAAGAAACAACCCTTAATCTCTTTATTATTCCACAATTATGCAGTGCTAGCATTTGCACATCTACCACCCCCCATGTGACCCAGATCATATTGTTTTCTGGCTGCTGTTTTTAGTAGAATTAGCATTATTGTAATTATTAATGTATTGGGTTGAGGCGGTGTGGCTGCTTTTAGGTGTACTATGTGAGTTGTGGTTATTATGTCTATTATTTGTCTTCAGGCAAGAGCACAAAAGTGGTTTTATGCAAAAGAAAAGAACATTAGTGTTATTAAGATGCATAAAAGCCTTGCCTTTGAAATCAAGGCAACGAATGTTTCCAAGTTACCTTTAAAGAAAGCTAGTAAAAGTAAAAACAAAAGAAAGATTTATGTTAAAACATTTATTGAGAATGTTTTTATTTATTAAATGGGGTCAAGGACAAGAACAAACAATTTTTAGCAAGATCTCAGCTAGCCTTACAAAGAAAGTTTGGCATTAGCTACCTGATCCCATAAGCACAATACTGATCCTAATTTTGCCACAAGACGAGCAGCCCCATGTGTGTTGGTTTTGTCTAGAGACAAACAGAGAGCATGTCACGCCTCCATCCGCAATAATGCACAAGCCCTGTCTGATAATCGCTTAATTAGTCTGCATGCCCAGCGGATATTACTGTGGGAGGCTGGGGACTGTGGACTTGATGGACCCAAACATGACATCTTGAAACAATCACTCTGCTCAGTGCACAGTGCCTCGTCTGCATTGACGTCTGACACCCCTTCCTCTTTTTCCCCCTCTTTTTTTGCTTTCCATCTTTCCCTCAGGTATCCAACTGGTTCGGCAACAAGAGGATCCGCTACAAAAAAAACATCGGCAAGTTCCAGGAGGAGGCCAACCTGTACGCCGCTAAGACAGCCGTGACTGCCGCGCACGCAGCAGCTGCCGCCGTCCAGAATAGTCAGACCAACTCACCCACCACACCTAACTCTGGTAAGCTTGCACCGATCCCGGACGAGCCCCCAAAAACCGACCGGCTGTGCCCTATCTCAGCTTGGTCCCTTCTGAACCTCTGCTCCCTCTGGCACGCTGGTTGGCTGCTGTGACAGTGAGAGGTCCCAGCCTGGGGGATAAGCCTCACTCTCCTGCCTCTGAGACTATACATGCTGAACGAGACGAGTAAAGTCAAGCAGAAACTGTGTGAGCGCGTTGCACATGCTGAATATGTTTTTTAAGTATTGAAGGGTGGGAGGGTGGTGGTGTCGGTGGGTATAGAAGAGATAATCCTCACCCACTGTACTCCCTTCTTATCCATAAATGTGACAGTGTTGCCCCTGTTGTGAATTTATAGAAATATCTTGCTTCGGAGCATGTTACACTCTTAAAGAAATGTACAGTATGGAATAATAATCAATATTTGATTAGCAGAATGATGCAGTGTTTCTTAAATTGATGCTCTTCAGACATAATAAGCAGAATATTTGACTGTGATGTGGACATAGCATAGACCCTGAGGAGTTGTGGGTAAGCAATTTTTAAGGGGTCCCCTTTTTCTTGCACCCAGGATTCCAGATGAAAGATGAAGAATTTCAGCTGGACTCTGCAGAGAACAAAAACACTCTATTAACCAACATGTTCACTGGTACTGGCCTTTTCCATAAGCTTCTTATTGTCCTCCTTGTCATTGGCATATAATCCCCCGTATGAACTAGTCCACTAGAGTAGGAGTAGGAGTGTGAACCCCCGTGGAAAACTTAGACTTCCAATTCCATATACCATCTCTGTCCTTTTTGTGACCCCTACCCCCCTGTTTTGGCATTTTTGGTGACCCCCAAGTGCCCTTGTAGAGATATATTGCAACCTAGCCGTCATCACCATCCCTATCCTTTCATTTCTCCCTTGTTTCTTTTGCTTTCCTTTGTTGCTTGCTTTCTGAGCATCACTTCCTAGCGTGGTGTGTGGTGCGCGTGTGTCCTTGTACACATTGTGTGTATGTGTGGGTCTGTGATAGCCTCTCTTTCTCTTTCTCATCCTCTCGTTATTCAGCTCCTTACATCTTTCCTTTCTAGGTTCGTCAGGTTCTTTTAACCTCCCAAACTCGGGGGACATGTTCATGAGCATGCAGAATCTGAATGGGGATTCTTACCAAGGGGCACAAGTCGGAGCCAATGTGCAGTCACAGGTAGGCGCTACGCAGAGGAACTGGGGCTGTGAACCAGAGCAGACCTGTCAGCTAGCCTACCATCCACATTAAAAACTCAACCCCCTCCCCCTCAACATATAGACAGTGATACAGATTTGATCATCCCCCTTAACAATTAGTCTCATTATTGTCATGGAAGATTAATAAGTAGTCTGGACATGGATGGATCCTTCACATTTCTAGTCTAGACCCCCAACCAAATTACCATATCACTGCCCATAAGAGGTCCTTCTGAATAGAAACTCATTATTTACAGCAGTATGCTAGTATATTGATCCTGGAACAGACCCCATATTGTAGTTGATGTTGTGAATGCATTTGGCTCTGACTTGAGCTCTTGGGTTGGTATTGGTTGTATGGTACTGTTCTTTCCTTCAAACCTCTATATCCTTTTCTGTCCTCTGTTCATTGTGATTATCCACATTTTCCATGTTCACATAAGCTCATTTCATTCTCATGTTAAAAGACACCATTTGAAGGAGAGAGAAATAGAGAAGTTAATGTGTATTGAAGATTTATCAGATTCTCTGTATTTGCTCATGCTCTGTTAGTGTGTTGTCACATACCGTATTCTCCTCCAACTGTTGTCATGTGCGAATACTATTGTGTTCTGTAGCAAATTCCAAATCAAAATGATTGCTTTGTTATTATGTTTCAGGCTTGGAAATAAAGTAATCATAGCCAGACAGCAATAGAGAGGGGAAACGCATATGTTGTCCTAAATGTTGCATTAAACCACATATGTATCCCATTGATCTGCATATTCCATTTAGTATGATTCATTTAGTAAACAACAAAGCCTTCAAGTTTTCGTTTAAACACCATTGCCTTTGTCTGTTTTAACCATACATCACTGTGTTGATGTTTGCATGCGTTCCTGAAACACAGAATGTTGACAAGCTTGACTTCCTGTTGTGTGCTCTGCAGGTGGATACCCTGCGCCATGTTATCAGTCAGACGGCAGGATACAATGATGCCCTGGGGGGAATCCGATGTATAGTCCACATGGCTTGAATGTAAGTACAGTCACAGTCAGTACAAAAATGTATAAGTTGTAAAATGCAAAATGTATGTTTTTGTACTCTTAACTGTCACTTTTGATCAATTTAATGCATCCTTGCTGAATAAATCGTCAAAATATAACATGATTTTGCTATACTTTACTTTTGTTAAGAATTTGCTACGGTTTGTTTTTGAAACATAAACAACAACATCTTTAGCTTGGCATTTACTAAGAAATGCTGTTGTTAAACTTGTAACGTGCACTACATATAGTTATTATAACATAAATTAGAAGGATCAGACAGCAAGAAACCACCATAAATCCAAACTCCACAACAAACAGTGTGATGATTCAGAGGATGACAGGAGTATCTATCCCATAATATGCATAAAGCGGAAAATATGGCCATTTTTAAAGCAGAATAAATGCTTTGCTCAGTAAAAGCTCAAGCGGCTGAAGTATTTGGGAGTGGTGTGAGGAAAATGAGATTCAGAAATATATTAAGTCAGTTTGTTGCCTGTGTAAACAGTTCCTATTACAGTAACCTATAACGTGGTAAGATGAAAAGGCTTTTACTAGCACGTCTTGCCTCTGCTTGCCTGTTTTGCAATGCTTCAAAGAATTTGCAATATCCTTATCAACGTGATGAAATATGAAAGTATGATTGCCTGCAGCATTCTGCAGGCATGAATTTTATCTTCCTTGATGAGGTTTGATATGATGTTTTTTTTTTTCCCACCATGCACTGCGTAATCTGAAACCATCAGAGTAAAGACTCATTTATTTGATGAGAGAGAGAGAAGAGTGAAATACAGACATTTATCTTCCTTGAGCTAAACACAGGTTTAGATGTTATATTTGTTCATAAATATATAAACTTAGATGTGTTAGCCTTAATCTAAAAAAAATAAAACTGCTGACTGACAAGCCTCTGTGGCTGCTGAGCTGATAAAATAGGAACTTGTAAACTTTTTTCTGGCTTTGTAATGCTATCAAATGAGCCAGTAAAACGTGTCTTTAAGAGTATTATTTATTCATAATACAAAACAGCTTCTTTATCGGTCCAAATGGTCCTTGTACATTATCAAAAAAGATAAATGAGCTTTCCAAAAGCTAAACAAATCACTTTCTATTGGGAAACAGATGCAATCAGATGGAGGAATAATTTTCAGTGAGGTAATTAATAGAGCATAGCTGTCATATGTGTATTTTCTAATGACTGTAAGAGCTCCATTTGCATGAATTAACTCTAGCAAAGCACACGACGATAAATGTCATAAGTTAAAACGTATGCCGGATTTTTCACAGCAGTGAGGCCCAAACGTGGCAGTGTGTGTGTGTGTGTGGTGTGTGTGTGTGTGTGTGTGTGTGTGTGTGTGTGTGTGTGTGTGTGTGTGTGTGTGTTCGGGGGCCTCTTTGGCCTGTAGCTGTGCAGATGAAGTGTCAGCCTCTCGCAGACTCAAACGCCACACTTTCACACTCTCTCACTCTGGTCCACTGCTCAAGTCACTCTATCATTACAACAAGTGTGTGTGTGAGGCTGAATGCGAGTGATCCATGTCATCAGGGTACAGCAGACTTCCTTATAGCGGTCGCGTTTCAGAATCAGTCCAGACATTGTGGCTGGAGGAGACCAGCACAATCTATTTATTGACCTGTTCCAGGAACTCTAAATCGGCAAAATCCTAGAGTTCCCCGTACACACACACACACACACACAGACACATGCACAGGCACACACATCTCCCCATGATTTTTATAGAAACACAGACAGATTGTTTTGATAACCAAACACCTCATTAGCAAAATACGCAGTTCTCAACAGTTTTTCTTCAGGATCCAGATTTTACATGAAGTGACAACTCCATCAAACGAACATTGTATTAAACAACAAATTAATTATAACAAAATTATAATTTTTTACTTAAAGACAATGATTCACCATATTCGTGTTATTATTATTAAGTTATATGAATTGATTTATATTAAGTCAATGATTCACCATGTTCATTAATATTATTATAATTCATTATAATTTATTACCTTAAGCCAATGATTCACCATGTTTATTATAGTTTCATAATTTGTTATATTATATCAAGACACTAATTTACCATGTTTATTTTTATAGTTTATTATATTAAGCCAATGAATCACTGTGTTTATTGTTAACCCTTTAAGACCGACGGGAGCGTTGGCGCTCCCATTTGCGTGTGTCTGTTTAAAAGCCTATAGAAACTGAAACCAAATGGCTAGCTCAATCATTCTTTTTGCATACAAAACCAGAGATGTAACATGTTCGGATCAAGCCTCCAACATGCCCATGTTGCGTTGTTTTCACCCTCTAATCAGTCTGTACAAACTGCATGATATTCGTTTACAAAAAACAACAACACAAAAATGCATTGCACGTCCTTCCACACATGTTCTGTAGATCTGCTATTGATATTTACGTCTTCCGATGACTCATTGACGTATCACGTTCTGTGCACTATGACCCCCGGGTGTGTCACGTGTTGTGACGTCACACGCTGCGTCATTTGACCATGCGTTTGACTCCCGTTTGACTCCCATTTGCTATATGTTCCTTATATCGTTATTGTCTTTTTACCATCGCTTTATTTTATTATTTCTTTCTCCTTTAGACGTTCACAAATACAAGGACATTCACACACACACACACACACAGGCGCGAGCGCGGGCGCGCGCACGCATGCCCGCACGCACGCAGCGTTATGTCTAAACGAAAGTACACGCCTTTTTTTGGAATGAGTGTAAAAATGAGTGTATCTTAAAAACTAATTTATGTAAACAGTTCAAATCAATTCTGTATAGTTTTAAATTGATTTGTGCACGTTTTTTTCATTGACAAGTTTGAAGTTGACATTTATTAATTTTTTGTATTGAAGAAAATATGTAAAAAAAATAATAATAATTTTTTTTTTCTTTTTGTTTATTGCACTTTTGAGATATTTATATAGTTACTATTGATTTATTACAAACATAGCCTTCAAACTGGGAGAGTAAGGATTATTTTGATGTATGGCATATGAAAATGCTCAAAAAAATGACAGCACAGCATGTAAAAATACAAAGATATACTCTGGTGGAATTGTTCTATGGCAGGTCATAAAGGGTTAATATACTTTATTTGATTATATTAAGCCAATTACTCACCATCTTTATTTTACAATTTATTAGGTTTTACTTAGCCAGTTTTTACCATGTTTATCCTTATTGCAAATTTGCAAGTGAAGCTGTATTTGTTGTCTCACATTTTCTTTTACCTTTCATAGTTTTGTTTTTTTGACTTTTGAGAATGAGGGCATGTCCTCAGGTTGGCATCTGCTTATTTTACACGCCTTTACAAAACAATTACAAATTTAATTGCTCTGATGCATACCAAACATTTAAAAATATTCACCAAAACCCATGAGTGATATGGAGAAAGAGAGGTAGAATTAGTTGGGGGGATTTACGTGTTATTTCGGAGGGAAGATATCCAGCAAAGGCTAGTCTCCGATGAGAGCCGAGCGATTGAATCAGAAGCACTCAGGCGAGCAGGGTGGAGGAAAGGCCTGCACCGTCACTTCCACTCAGCATCCTTCGAGCTTCCCCCCTCCCCGCCCCGGCCTCCCTCCCCTTGACTGACATCAAAATATGGAGCGACAAGCTGTCGGCCCACCGCTGAAATCTGATTAGACATTGATTTCAGCAATCGTTCCCATTGGCCACAACATTTATGCGAATTTGTTTTCTGAGAGCGAGGGAAGCAGGGACCGAGAGAGAGGGAGAGGCCAATGCGGGTTTAACACGGCAAAATGGCCGTCGGCATGTCAGACAGTAGATCAGAGGAGACACTCTCTCTTATTAATTTCTTAATACATTAGTATGCATATGTATGCATGCTCCGCACGTACAAACCAGGATTAGGAACCACACTTCACTGCAAGCAGACAAACAAACACACCCGCACTTCTCGCCACACATGCTTCTGTGAATTTATGAATAGTGGAAATTTATATTCTTTTACATAGCAAATTGCACAAGAATTATGGGATGTCTCATGGTACATATAAATACATATATCTTTTTTTTTTACTGTGTTTATATTAGATTATTTACAAAATGGCATATATATTTTTAATTATAATTTTCACACACACACATTTATATATAGTTGTGTGGCAAAACCAGTGTTTGGGAAAGTTACTTGTAGAAGTAATGCTTTAAAATGTTGCGTTACTTCCTAACGCAAGTAACTTTGGGTTAGAGTAATGTTACTTTTGCGTTATTCTGATTTTGGCAAAAGTAACCTTTCACACCAAAAGTGAAATGACACAGTAAAAGAATGTTCAACACTCTTACTTGAGCAAAAAAATAAATAAATAAATACAAGAATAAACAAACTAAAGTAATTTTGCTTATTAGTATGGTTAAATTGGATCATCAAAGGTCAGCAGCAGAGACACTGAGGCAGTGAGATTAATTACATAAAGTACATTTGTGTTATTTGAAATATCACATTACTGCAGTTGGCATTTCAATGTTTTTTCGTTACCCCCAACAAAATTAATAGCATTTCTTTTTTCCTGTGTTTTGTTTTTAGGGTAATGGGGGATGGCAGGATGCTACGACTCCATCCTCTGTGATCTCCCCTACAGAAGGCCCTGGTAGTGTGCACTCTGATACCTCGAACTGATCTCCTCATTGACACGGCCACTTCTCTAGCTGTGGATAACCAATCACAGAACTACAAAACCACAGACTGACCAATCAGAGACACAGAATAAACTCTCACAGCTAATCCAGAAACATCCTAATGGAATCATCCACAGTGCTTTTCCACAGTGTTTTGGAAGCTGGACATTTCTTAGCCGTAACATCAGTCCACTGTAGTTTTTACTAACAATCTCTCCAATCATATTAAACCAATATGTTTCTTTTTCATTTAAGGTGTACAAGCTCAAACTGTTGTTTTTTTTTTTTTTTTAGTTACTGGTCATAACCCCTCTCCATTGTTCTAACCGACTGTCGGCAAAGCTTTAGTTCAGGAATACAACTGATACTTACAAAGGTATATTCATATGATGCTAACCGATGCATTTAACAGGGCTAAATGCTATAGAAGGCAGCTTGGGGAATTCATTGCTGATTTTATTTATTTATTTTATTTTGTATTAATGTCACACCTAGCAATGACCTTAACAAGTCCACCTACGAAAGGCAATCCACTCCATTTTGGGGGGTGATTTTTAAATGCCTGGCAATTTATGTCTTTTTTTAAAAACACAAAACATTATCAATAGCAGTTCACTACAATTATTGAAGAAAGTGTAGAAGACTTAGAAAGGAAATATGGGTCATCTTGTTGGATGCTTTTCTGGCAATTTTTCATTCAAAAACATTCTTGTATATGACATAGCTTGAGAGTATTTATACATCTCACAAATAAATACTCAGCTTTATTACCTCATTGAAACTCATAGAAAACCAATAGATTTAAAACATTTCTTTAGCTTAGAGTGCTCTCACTGACTACCTCTCAACAAAATCACCACCACCGCTTTTTGTCTATTACTTTCTGTCATTCTTTTTCTTTGTTGTCTTTTTAAAAATACTTTTTTACTTTTGTTAGTTTGGATTGGTTCCATCTTGTAAGAAATTTGCTCTCTCTGTCTCTCGCTCTTTATGTAATCTAATGTATATTTTAACCTTCTAAGAAAACTAAGTTGCTTTGTTGCAACTTTTAAAAGGAAAAAAAGAAAAAAAAATAACCATAATATTAATAATACAAATAACACGGAGAGTATGGAGAGTACAGTGGCTGTTGGAGGGGAATTTTGTGCTGGATCTCGGGGGACGGAACAGGGAGGGGGAAATACGATCATAAAATTAACACCAAACAGTAAAACTGTTGTAAATACTGAAGAACATTTTGAATGTTGCTCATCTTGTTACTAATTCATGCAAAAAAGAAAATAAAAAAATTAATAAATAAAAACCCATGATTAAAAAAAAGAAAACCTGTAATGCATAGAGGTTTCAGTATTCAGAATTGTACATTTCAAACCCTGTGTGACAGGGTTCCAACTTTCTTTCTCTTTTTTTTTTTGTATCGTATGTGATTCTGAAACTGATAAAAAAAAAAAAAAAGTCATACAAAATTTATTTGTGACAGTGGTTCTAATGTATTAAAGATGTTTCGTGTTTCTTTCTAACCAGACTACACCCTGGACTGAAAAGTCTTCCTTGTGGTAGTTATGTGTAATTTCAAACATGAATAAACGGTTTTCCTTTCATGACAGTTTTGATATTGCCTTGTTTGTTTTAATTGCACTTGAAGTGATGATGCTAATAATAATAATATAATGTAAACAGATTGAAATAAATTGATTTAAAGTTATTACATTGGTTTACATACTTTAGTGTTACATACATTAGCACACACATTACTTTTTATATGAAAACAACTGTACTTCTGTTATATGCATACACACGTGTATCCATGCACATATCAAAAAACAAGGTCTTGTTCATTTGCATGAATACCTCTTCATGCCATTTTCAACAAAGTGAAAGATTTATTCTCCTCCAACGCGCATGTATCAAATCAAGCACACACGCCGAACTAAACACAACACCCCCATTTTGCTAACGCGTAAGTGCTTGTGTCACATTACTTAGACAATCATACGCCAATATCTTAAATGCATTAGTACACGTCTATGCAAACCACACATGCGCATGACAGAGCTTCTAAGAAGAATTGACAGTCCCCTCATAGAAAGCATGGTTCCCCCTGCAGGCTTGTTCTCTGTCAAAGAGAAAGAGAGGGATTTTAGCATAGCGAGGGCTGCTGGGCCAAATGAATTATTTGGTTTGATAGGGATCCATGGAACAGCTTGTGAGAAGCTATTCCATGTGGCATGGCGACATGTGACAAGATTGCATTAATAGTACTAATTGTTGCCTGAGCCCTTTGACAAATGCAACTAAATTAATAGCTTCCTTTAATTGGCTTGTTTGTGAATTCGCACTCCAGCCAAAATCCTTTATTTTATTTTAACAAATAAACAGGATGTGATCTCTAGACAATGAGTCAAAATTGAGCTTCCTATGGGAGTCTGGAGAATTGGCTAAAACGAAAAAAGGAAAAAATCTGAAAAATGGAACACATGCAGCTCTTTTTTAAAAAATAATAAATAATAGTGACAGTTTGGGATGATGTGGTGATGAGGCCCAGTGGTTGGTACACATTCCATAGGGTATGTGGCCATATTCAAAGCGAACGCTTTCCACTCTTCCATTTGTCTTGTTGTCCACAGACTCAAGTGCGTGGAGTACGTCAGAAACTGAACGCGCATCTATATACTGTATTCAGTGTAGACAGCGTCAGTGATTATAATGGGTTCTATTTTCTTTTGGTGCGACGTGACGCTCATATCGAATGTAGACGAATGTCAGCCATTTAGCGACTGAATGCCAGTGGGCAGAGCATATGGTGCAATGATGCATAACTTTTCGTCGATGTCTTGCACTGGAGGAAGTCTTGCTTGTGTGACATCACAGATCAAACATCCACCTTATTTTTAGAATAAGAGAGAGTGCAGCCATTTTATACTCTTACGCCGTTTCCTAACCAGATGCGGTTTATAAAATGTTGCGTTGAAACCATCCCACATTTGATCTTATGATCATTCCTTCAGTGTGTGTACATGTGATTCAAAGAACAAAAATATGCGAAAAAAAAGGTGAAAAAAAGTGTGTATGTCTTTTTTAATTCTTTCCCCGCCAGCATTTTTTTTTAAAGTTGCCAACCACCGGTAGCATTTTTCATTTTTCTATTTTATTCTACCTTCATGCCTTCTATTTTATTAACACTTGAATTGAAAAAACAACATTTTGAGCAAAAAGCTGATAAAATCGTGTTTTTGTCAAAGACTATGTCTGGATGGGATTCAGAACAATATTTAAAACATAGATGGAGTAGATCAAGTAAGTCCATCAAAACCCCAAAGCTTCACAGTCCTATACTGTAGCTCGTCCTGGGTCGACATTTCATTCGGTAACATTAGGCAGTTTTAATTTATGTTGTTTAATGATCGCGTTATTTAACATGTATCTTCTTACGAATGATATCGCTTGTTTCTGCTTCTTCTTTTCCTGTGCTAGCCTGGTAAGCCAGACCCACATCAAGATGTTAGGTCTGGGAACTCACCATTGGCATACCTCAATCCGAGGGGCGGGATAAGTGGTTGTCTTTCAAATTCCCTCTGCACGCAATAGGATAGCGCTACAACCAACCAGAGCAACGAACGGTTGTGGCTGAGTCGTGAGTCCAGTCGGCAAAACTCCGAACACATGTTCCTTTTTTAAGAATGACTTAACCCTTGTGTTATGTTCCGGGTCAATTTGACCCGTTTCGATTTTCTAGTTGTTGGAAATACTGGTTAACATTTGTTTTTTTTCTTGATATTTTGTGACTTTTTCTCATTTATCATGATGAACATGCATGCAAAGTTTCAACATGCTGATGTGTTTTGACATATACAAACAAAATTACTGTTACGTTCGTGATGTTCCCGGGTCAATTTGACCCTCATAGGCAGCCATTCAAAAGCAACTGTACAGACACAAAATAAAACATTTATTTTCTGTATGTCAGGGCACTTCAACTCCAGTTCTAACGTGCAAATGTACTAAAAGGGCTCTAACCAAACACACTTGAAAAAGCTAAAATCACAGTGTTCAGAATTATTTGCAAATTATAGATGAAATTCTTTGTCTGTAAAATAAGCTCTCATTTCTATATTCAAGATCTGAAATACCTGAATATCTGAAATAAAAATAGATTTTCAAAGGCAGCTTCACAGATCCAAAACATTTATAAAAAACATTTATTATATGTATGTTTTTGTTATGTTTGGTTTCTCACTCCCCTGTGAGTGAATAATGAGCTTTCTCACAGATTTGCTTAGTGTGGCACGAAACTTCGACATAGAAAGCAGGAAAAATAGCTCCCAAAGATTAACAGTAAAATAAGTAATTTCACCGGTTTTTGATTGTGATACTGATACAGATGAAGATGTTTCAGAGTTAGAAGATGTTTCAGATTTAGAGGATGCTTCAGAGATTGAGGAAAAAGTTGTTGAAGATACAGAAAATGAATGAAACTAGGGAAACTATAGGGAACTAGGTCTTAGTGAAAGTTAACTTAGGAAAATTAAACATTTTCATTATACATCTAATTTTAATTGTTCAGTTATGATGTTCAAAGCATAAAATGAAAAAAAAAATTGAAAAAAAAAAATTAAAATGTAAAAAAAAATCCAAAAAAGTCAGTATACTGTTTATTTTCACATTTTGTCAAAATAAAACTGTTTTAAAAAATGGTTAAAAAAACATTCTCATGAATCATATTTTCAGATATAATTGTTTTGTAATGTTTGACAAATGTTGATATTAAAAGTTTACAGTTTATATCTAAATCTTTGTTGTTTTTCATAGTGTAATTTTTGAGGAATTGTATTGAATCCAATTAGGGTCAATTTGACCCGGACCAGACGGGGTGTGCACAGAATTCGAACAGTGCACAAGGGTTAAGTGAAGTTCTTTGTTCTTTACTAAAAGAAAATTATTATTTCATCCGCAACTGACTAAAGTTTGTTTTTTCCAGCTCGAAGGCCAATGGATAGTTGCTAGACTACCCTGGCTGCAAAATAATTTTGCTGCCGCCAGGGTGCTTCTAGATTTTTAGGCTATGCCTGTGCTGCTTTGATCAGGAATTTCAGTAGGCTTCTCTTTCAGAAGATACCTAAAACCGCCCTCTACCGTATAACAGTGAAAACACAGAAAGATGGAAATTTGCGCCAATAGTGAGGAAGCGTTGTCTCACAAATGACGAAAATTTCCATCAATGGCGGGGAAACAGTTCTATAAATCGCAAATGATCTTGAAATTGTGCGCAGCTAATTGGCCTTGTAAACGCCTGCCTAAGCTTACCGCACACATAAATAGCGAATTTGTTTAGTAAATTCGGCTCGAGAGTGTGGATTGGTTTAGTAATAAATGGACCAAAATAGCCATAATAACAGATATTCTCACCCTAAATCAATGGTAAAACATGCACACTAGATAATAGAGCAACAGTGCAGTGCAAATACTGACTTTACCAAGACAACTTCATATTAGCTGCAAAAAGATAGAACCATTACCAAGCTCAGTGTAAGGTCATGCACTGCAGTTAATGTGCCACTTTTAAACTAAAGTAGTGCTTACTTAGACCAGGAGTTTTACAGCACTTTCTGTTCTGACTAATGACCTGATTGGCTTTGCCAGCAGAAAAAAAGATATAATGGTACAAAGGGAAGAATGTCTATTGCTGGAAGACAGGACTAATCATTTTGCAATGAGAAAATCTTTTTAGATTATTTTACCACCAAAATGATCGGAAACTGTTTTCTGTTCTACTGTACTTGTTTCAATAGCTTGTCAAACCATCTGCAAATATCAGCCTAGTTTCAAGTCATCGTCATCTGGCTGGGAGAGAGGCACAGCGATAAACAGTTTGACCTTCAAATCTTGTTGCAGGTAAACCTATTTAGCATTGCCTCAGTCAACTGCTCCCGGTGGTCAGTACCTCTAGTAATTAGAGGGGCAGCGCAAATCATATACAGACCTTGAATAATGAAATCCAATTTAAACAATTCCCCCTCTGATCCTACTAGAATGATTTACCTGCCAATGTGGGCCTTCAATAGCCTCATTTGTTGCATTTGTGTTTTTGTATATTAATGTAATGTGGGCGCTGAGAGGGGTTTGACTGCTAAGAGAGGGTGTGTGTGGGTCTGTGTGCGCTCATTTAAAGGGAAAAATGTGTTTTTATCCTGACTGAAAGCTGATTATTATGGAAGCCTGTTTCTGCCTCAAGAGTAAAAAAAGGGTAATTGCGACATTATTTCTTGTAATTGCAAGATATCTACCATTTGTGATTTTAGATCTCACAATTTGCATTTATATTTGGCAATTTCATTTCTCATCATTTTGAATTTATAATTTACAATGTGACTATATCAGAGGATGTGAATTTAAGAGTGTTCACACTTGTAGTTTGGTTCTCAAAAGAAAATGATACATTTAGTCTTGGTTTCCTTAGCGTTCATGCGGTCATTTTAACACCAAACCTAAATATAAAAAAAAGGCTTTTATGACATTGGTATACATATGGTATTTTGCTGCAAAACTTGTCGAACTGTTTGCTGGGCTAAATGCGCTCACGTTTGTGTGTGTACATATGATGGTACGATGGAGCTGAGAACTTGTGAAGAGCTTATAAAATGTGTAAAAGTGTCAAAACAGCGGCAGGAATCCCTCTGTCACACACAAACGATGCTCAACATCGCAAATTGCTTTTCAATAATCATATTTATGCTTCCTCACGGTAAAAATTATATGATCAATAAGTTATGACAACATGTGTTTTTACATTGCTGTAACTCATCAAAATAAGTAAAGCAATTTTCTATTTTTTTTATAAAAGATAAAAAAATGTAAAGTCAATTTAATGCAATTTAAGTTGAAACTACTTAAACATCCAAGATGATTCTACTTAAAAATGTAAGGGAGCAACTTTTATTTGACAGTGCTCATTTCCTCGCTTCCCCAGCCTTCAGCCCGTGACCCGGAAACAGATTGAACTCGGCCATCTTGAAGGGCATCTTAATTCTCTAATTGCACCATGAGGAGGTGAGTAATGTGGAGTAGGGACGCTTCCTGAGGAGCGTCTGTATTAATACACATTCTGTAATACCCTTATTATTAAGGGGGTGGAGCTAAGATGGGTGGAAAGTAAACAAGGTTGCACAAACTATAAATGAGTGTAAAGTGTAACCGGTCCTGCTCGACCTTCTCCAAGCGGGATTCGAACTGAGGTCTCCAGCGAGGGAGGCGGGGGCGCTAACAAGGATGCTAAAGAACGGAGCGTCTAGCGTGCCTCGAGGCCAACGGAGTGAGGTTTGCACAGCTCTTACTGGCCTACGTCCGTACACTCACCCCCATAAAACTCACTCCCATCCGGGTCACGGCACCAAATGTAGCTGTTCCTACTCGACCTGCTCCCAGTGGGATTCAAAACGGGGTCGCTGGCGTGGGAGGCGGGCATGCTAACAAGGGCGGTAAAGACCGCGGTCTCTAGTGCCAGTCGCTAGCGAGCCTCTTAAGGCCAAGGGAGTGAGGTTTTCTTACTGTCCTATGTTCTTTACAGTAGCACCCTATGACGAGAAAAATCAGGTTTGCTTTAGCATTCTGTATTTTAAAGTGGTTGCATCTTGTGACAGCATGTCCTGTTTTTGGTTCGTTCACATGTCTTTGGTCCGTGTTGCGTTCATATTTCATTCAAACTGCACCAGAATTAGTTTGGAAGCGGACTGGGACACATCTTTTCAGCGGTCTCGGTCTACTTGTTTGGTGCTCTCTTTCATTTGTGGCTTTGACTTTGTTTCTCATAATTAATACTTTATATTTTTCAATAGTTTAGAAACATGACTTTACATTTTGCACTTTCTTTACTTTTACTTTTTGCCATGTATAAAATGACTTCTCAAACTAGAAAAAACATTTTTGATGAAAGATTATGAGGACACATTCATTTAAAAATAAAGATGTGCACAGATAAATGTTTTATAATACTGCAACATTCCACTAAAAATAAGAATTGTCAATTTTGAATTAATTTTAAAGCAGTGCAATAGCATAATGGATGGTGCAGATCCTTACAATGTGATTGTAACAAAAACGGTTGCATTACTGCAGCTTGAACCAGGGAAACATCACAGTACCACTTATGGATAGTCTTCAACTTCACCCATGTTGGAATTGTGAGAACTGTGATGAAAGTTGTTGTGTCTTAAATATGCTGTCAAAAAAGATAAGATGTGATTAAAAAGGCTGCAAAAATCAAAGCCATCAGATTTTATCCCCACCCAGAGTACGCCCTCTGCCAAAATTCACACTTCATAACAACTATTGAGACTTCATTGTGAGTTGTCAGCATCCTCAGTCTGAGCATCACTCTTCCTCACCGTCTTCCATCTATCCTCCCCTCCAAACACTCGGCTGTAAAGGTGAGGACTTAATTGAACCTGGTTTGGAGGTGACTGCAGAAGCCGGCCACACTCGCAGCAATTAACTGAAATGTCAGCCGCTTCTAATTCGAGTTATTCTGTCTGTCTGTGGTGGAAAGGGCTTCCTCCATGGGTCATTGGCTACCAATTTAAAATGGAAATTGACATCCATTTATTCCCATTTTCGCTGCAGACTCCTCCAAAATGAACCATGCCTTTTAACCCAACCGAGGAGATGGAAAAGCAGATCGCAAGATCTTTTTTTCTAACTTTTTTTTATTTTGCACTATACTCTAAATAATGGATAATGCTGCAGTAATACAGCAAACAAAAGCAGTAGGGAGAACATCATAATTCTCTGGTCCTCCATAAATGGCTAAATGTGTTTAAATCAGCAGAATCAACCAAAGGACCTTTAATGTAAGGGAAATTACATTTGTTAAAGACAATGTCTATTAGGATTGTCTCTAAGGTTCATTAAAGACAGCATTTCCCCTGTAAAATTTAGCATGAAAAGCATGCATCATTAAATATGGAAATCCAGAATTTTATTAGCAATCTGCTAGATCTGAGCTGACGCCAATTAAATTAAAAGAAGATATCATTTATTAAGCTAGAGTTCATATTCTGTTAAATATGAAATGTAATTTTCTTCTCGTATTGATTAATTGCCGCTGGTGCATTGTTCAAAGACCCATGTAACATTTCAGCGAAAGGACATTGTTTATTCATTAAAATTTTAAACCATCCCTTTTGCTCGATGCTCCATCCATCTAGTTGCTCCTCAGCTAGATATAAAATGTCTGTAATTTAAAACTTTAAATTAAAAAATACATTTGAAAGTGTAAAAAGAAAAAAAAGCAAACCTCCTATTTTTCATTAGAGGGCTTTAATATTTCATTCACTCCACTGATGCTATTTTTTTCTCATCTACTTCTCTCTCTTTCACAAACCCACACATATTTAATCAGTCAACATTTTTTTTTAAATGGGCAGCCCTCTGATATTAACATCTAAAAGAATATTAAGATAGCTTCATGAATGAAAAAAAGTTACAAAAATAAACGGCTCCAGTCTGTGATGCTGATTGGGCAATAGTCGTGTTTTATATACTAAATTCACATATAAAATATAAACAATTTATAAATAAATAGAACATCTTTCAGAAGTTTGGACACATAACATTTTTTTTTTATGTTTTTGAAAGAATTCTCTTATGCTCACCAAAGCTGCATTTATTTAATAAAAAATACAGTAATATTGAGAAATACTTTTATTCATCAGGATGCAATGAAAACATTTAGTAAATGCAAATACATTCTGTTCATTTAACTT
>CM070836.1:19280348-19338471 GCA_036326025.1 Chrosomus eos
TAGGCGGATGGGCTACAACAGCAGACCCCACCGGGTACCACTCATCTACACTACAAATAGGAAAAAGAGGCTACAATTTGCAAGAGCTCACCAAAATTGGACAGTTGAAGACTGGAAAAATGTTGCCTGGTCTGATGAGTCTCGATTTCTGTTGAGACATTCAGATGGTAGAGTCAGAATTTGGCGTAAACAGAATGAGAACATGGATCCATTATGCCTTGTTACCACTGTGCAGGCTGGTGGTGGTGTTGTAATGGTGTGGGGCATGTTTTCTTGGCACACTTTAGGCCCCTTAGTGCCAATTGGGCATCGTTTAAATGCCACGGCCTACCTGAGCATTGTTTCTGACCATGTCCATCCTTTTATGGCCACCATGTACCCATCCTCTGATGGCTACTTCCAGCAGGATAATGCACCATGTCAGAAAAGCTCGAATAATTTCAAATTGGTTTCTTGAACATGACAATGAGTTCACTGTACTAAAATGGCCCCCACAGTCACCAGATCTCAACCCAATAGAGCATCTTTGGGATGTGGTGGAACGGGAGCTTTGTGCCCTGGATGTGCATCCCACAAATCTCCATCAACTGCAAGATGCTATCCTATCAATATGGGCCAATATTTCTAAAGAATGCTTTGTTCTTTAGACCTTGTTGAATCAATGCCATGTAGAATTAAGGCAGTTCTGAAGGAGAAAGGGGGTCAAACACAGTATTAGTATGGTGTTCCTAATAATCCTTGTTCCTAGTTCCTAATAAGGTGAGTGTATATACAGTATATATATATATAGTATATGTATATATATATATATATATATATATATATATATATATATATATATATATATATATATATATATATATATATATATATATATATATATATATATATATATATATATATATATATATACTATATATATATATATGTATATATATATATATATATAGTATATGTATATATATATATACAGTGTGCGATTTGCCGGGGGGGATGCGTGGGATTTCCCCCTTTCTGGTCAATGTATCCCTGCCTCTGCTTAATTATTTTTATCCCCGGTGGGGATAAATTTATCCCCCCCTCAAAGTGATCAGTGCTACTACACTTAGTGGCGAGACGGATCACAAAACGTATCACGGATCCGTGGTTTGATTAAAAGTCAATTTTATTTTAAAATGCGCTACTTTGGCTGGCTCTGTAATCACCACACAGCAGACTTGCTCTAAGTCCCACCCACGGTGCTATCTGATTGGTTACACCTCACGAGTAATAGCCTATCGCGAGACGGTCCGCTGGGCAGTGGAGCTGTGTGTCGGAATAAACATCACAATCTGATTATCCGTTTCTATAATGACAAGCAGAGTTAGCGTCCCAGTCACACCACTGAGAATGGCCATGGCCGAAGTTACACATACAGTGTTTTACTCAATTGAGGCTAAAGCACAGGTTTTTTGATTACTCACTCACTCTTGAGCGTCTGGCGCGAGTGATTTCAATATTAAGTCAATGTAAATACGCGTTTATGCGTGTCTAGAGGTCCTGCGGCGCGATATTTGCGTACATTCAAAACGACTACAAATTGTCATGCCTTTCAAAAATAAATTAGTGCGTCTCCGTCTCCTTGGTCTCATTTTTCTACCCGTTTCTGGCGCACACCAAAAATGAACCAAAATAGCCTACAGCGAACAGCCTAGTCTTCTTGGCGCGCCTACTTTTGAAAGTCAATATTTAGATTATTTGAAGTAAAATGCATTATAGCCTATAGACCTAAATCACTTATGAAGAAATCACATTGTGCTTCATGAGAAAAAAATACGTGACTTTACAGTTCGGAAAATAAGAACAATACAAATTATTTCACGGACCCCTGGCACTTGAGAACTCCTGGTCAACACAGAAGAAAGCCCTTTCTAGTCTATTCCCCTGTACGGGTTGTGTCAAGCCATTAGTCTGGTTGTTTGATGAGAAAAAGATGAAATGTAGTTGCAATAAACGCGTTAAGAATCCGCACATCAGCATCAGCAGCAGAGGACTCTTATTCTGCAGTGCGGAACTGAGGAAGAACTGACGACGCAACAGTTTGATCTTCGGCTGACAAATCAGAGGAAAGGGGCGTTTCATTCCCACCCGCGTGTAGGATTCGAATATTTAAGCTGTTTATTCATTTTTCTACCCCAGAACGAAAAACGAAAAATCAAGCTGAAATCTTGTTTTTCGTTTTTTGGCAAAAATGAAAAAACGAAAAAAGAGCTGTTTTCTCATTTTTCTACTTTCAATATTAAATTTTTTTTTTTTTTTTTTTTAAAAAAAACGAAAAACACGAATTCAGCTTGATTTTCTAAAACAAAAAAAATCAAGCTGAATTCGTGTTTTTTCGGAAAAAAATTAAAAACGAAAAAGGAACTGTTTTCTCATTTTTCTACCCGTTTCTGAAAGGAAAATCAAATGCACGGACCATATAAACACATCAATGACAATCGGATAAGGAGATTAATCCGTGTATCATTCGTTCAGTCGTTTTTTAATTTAATATTGAAACTTTCAAAGTAGAAAAATGAGAAAACAGCCACAAAAAAAAAAACGAAAAACACAAATTCAGCTTGATTTTTTGTTTTCGAAAATCAAGCTGAATTTGTGTTTTTCGTTTTTTTAGAAAAAAAAATAAAAAATGAAAAAGGATGTTTTCTCATTTTTCTACCCGTTTCTGAAAGGAAAATCAAATGCACCTCAAATGGACCATAAACACATCAATGACAATCGGATAACGAGATTGTTTTTCGTTTTCCGTTTTTTAATATCAAAACAAATAACGAATAATGGGTTGTTTTCCATTTTTTTGGTTTTCCTATTTACTAATGGTAATTGGGAAACTGGCAGTTTTTCGTTTTTGTTTTTTTCCTTTCAAAACGAAAACCCGTTGGCCGCGAAGTAGGCTACACGGATCCTATAGCCTGTAAAGCGCTGTAATGTGATCTGTCAGTGAGATAGAACAATAAAATCCGAAATGGACCACCCACTGTCAGCGCTAGCCTTCTGAGACAATAGATGACATTGCGGCTGATTTATCTGATCCTGTCCATTTGCTTTGATCCATGTACGGCTTTTCAGTCAATGTCACCAAGTACAAACATAATATTTCAGCGCGAAAACTCTAACGTTAGCTAGTTAGCTAGGAACAATGAAAAGGGTCCAGAGCAGTATATCATCATATTTTTCAGGACCATCACAAAAAAATCCTAAAACTGCAAATGAGACTGTTACTACAGGTAGGATGGACGGCAACTCACAGCCTCAGCAGAACTCACAGTCCCAGGTTGACTCAAATGAACAAGGACCACACAACCCAGACTTACAAGCTAATGATTCGGTTTCTGAAGCTATTGTTGGAGGTTGCATTGAGCCGGGGCGCTTTGCTAAATGGAGAGAGGGTCGAGAGTGGCTAGCTGTCACCACAGACGGATCAGTTCAGTGTACAGCTTGCTCTGACATTAGAGATTTAGGCCCATATACACAAGAGAGGCTTCACATCGACTCTGCATTTATTAATGGCATAAAAGCAAAGTCTGCAAAAAAATTAAATGACAAAATAAGCAGACATGGAAAGTGTCAGTCCCACATCAAATGCATAGAAATTTTGCAGAGAAGACGCGAGACAGCAATTGAAAAGGCAGTGGATAACAGTGCAGCTCTGTGGAGAAAACACAATGAGAAGACTTTAAAAGTAACTGAGAATTGCATACGTACAGCCTATTTGATCTGCCAAAACAACCTCTCATTCAAAATTCAGCCACAGCTGGTGGAACTGCAACAACTGAATGGCGTAAACCTGGGATGTATGCTGCATTCTGACAAGGCTTGTCATAATATGCTCATGTTTATTGGAGAAAAAATGAGAACTCAGCTAGTGGACTTTATCAAAAACTCATCTGATAAGTTCAGTATTCTCATCGATGAGAGCACAACGGTGTCAAACAAAACATGCCTAATCATCTACATTAGGATTCCCTATGAAGGTGAGGTCTGCAACTTCTTCCTCCAACTTGTTGAGCTGCAGTCGTGCACTGGATCGGCCATCTGTGACATCCTGCTCCAAAGCCTTTATGCACAGGGCATCTCTGAAGACATGTTGCGCACCCGGCTTATTGGCTTTGCAACAGATGGGGCCGCTGCTATGATGGGCCGATACAGGGGAGCAGCCACACTCCTACGTGAGAAGATAAACCCTAACCTGACCGTCATTCACTGTATGAACCACAAGTTAGAACTTGCGGTCCATGATGCTGTGAAACAAATTACAGAGGCGAGCCATTTTCAGATGTTCATTGACTCTCTGTATTCATTTTTCTCTCAAAGCCCAAAACATATGAGAGAGTTTGAGTCTGCAGCTTCTGATCTGGGCATGCACGCTCGCAGGATAGGAAGAGTATTTGATGTGCGCTGGCTGTCCTCATCCTGCACGTCTGTGACGGCTCTCTGGCAAAGCTATCCAGCCTTGGTCAAACTCTTTGGAGTGTTGATGGAAGACAAATCCAGATCTTCCGTGGAAAGAGCCAAATGTCGGGGCATTCATGGTAAAATGACACAGTGGCTTTTTTTGGTGGAGATGGCATTGGTAAAACATGCGCTGGAAACCCTGCAAGCCTTGTCCCTGTTTCTGCAAAGGAGAGATGCCACAGCTGTCAGTGCCAGTGCTGAGGTGGGTGTTGCACTGAGAACACTGAGATCTATGCGGCAAGCTGATGGTGTGAACGCAAGTGGCCTGAAGGAGGAATTTGAAAGTTTCCACTCTTTCAAGGGAGTGAATGTGTCTCATCCAAGTGACAGTGATCATCGGAAGGCAGAGGTCTTTCGTGAAAGACTGTTCGTTTCCCTGGCCGACAACATTGAGCGCAGGCTGGATGACAACGGAATTATTTCTGATGCAGCTGTTCTTAATCCGTCAAATTGGCCATCTGATGAAGACGAGCGCATCCTATATGGAGACAGCAAACTTCTCACCATTCAGAAGACTCTCGCTGTTGAGGCTGCAACCAGTACCATCCTCCTCAAGGAATTCCACCAATTCAAGTGTCATGGCATCACAGGTGACAATCTGCGCAAAGTGCTCATCACTGTCTCCACACTCCCAGTGTCAACAGCTGAGTGTGAAAGGGGATTCAGCGCCATGAACCGTATTCTCACAGACGAAAGAAACCGAATAAACGTCTCCACACTGAACAACCTAATGTTCATTTCCGTAAATGGGCCAGGGGTTGCCTACTTCCCTGCCCGGAGATTCGCAGAAATGTGGGTAAAAGATGGACGACATGCCGCAGATGACGCTCCCACAGGAAAGCAGAAAAAGACGACGGAAGTCCGTCATCAAGGCAGACTGTTTTCCTAGTATGATGCATAAGCTTACACTATAGCCTATTTATGTTTAAGTTGACACTACGTTATGCCATTTAATTTTGCCATTCATAAATAAGTGTTTTGAAATGTCTAGCCGAGTGGCACTATCCATGGTACTGGGAGAGGGATTTAATTCTTGCATGTTTTTTTCGTTGTGCATGATCACAGTTCATATGTGTGGGGAAAGATAAGCTATTAGAGTAAAAATATTGCATTAGGCTAGTTAATAAGAAAGAAGATTTTACAATTCCTGCAAATGCAGTGATGTAGTTCATGTTCTCATTATTATTTTTTATGAATACAAATGTTTCAAAACATCCCCCCCTCTGTTTTTTTCACAAATCGCACCCTGTATATATATATATACATTCTGTCACAGGCGATCCACACTACAATCCAGTAATGCAACGCTAACCGTCACAACAGGAAAAATAGCAGAAGAAGAACAGTGCATGTGCGAATGACTTCAGCACATGAAAATAAGTCCTCTAGATATAGTGTGCATGCGTCAAATGCATCTTTTTGCGCTAGAGGAGTAAAGGAGTAGGCCTATACTATGCTCACGCACTCGGTGAAACAGCACGGAACGTGACAATTAAGTATAGGATAGTTGGACTTAAGCTTTGAATGTATAAATGTAGTTTAAGTGGAGCAAATTGTATCACTTCTAATGCACAGGTTTTATTTTTCATTATTCTATTTATTTTGTTCTTTTATAACGCATTTTTTAGCTGAATGTGAGCAAATACCTTTTGTTTTTTTATCAGCCCTTCCAAAAAAAACATGACCTATGCAGTACATTCTGTTTACTGATTGGTCCTTAATACACTAAAGGAGGCTGGAGGACTAAATGCCACTAGGTGGAACAAACTGTAATTTACACAAATGTCTGTTCAAAATAAATGAAAAGAAAGCATTGGGGATTTGTTGATTTTTCTGGTAAAAAAGGGTCCAATTCTTAATAAATGTAAAATGTAAATGTAAATGTATTTTATTTATATAGCACCTTACACAACAGATTAAACACATTTAAAACAACAACACACCAGAAGAAAGATACAATAATAAATGAGAAAAAGAAAGAAAAAGATAAATAAAATAATAAAATCAATATAAATGAGCCATCACATTACTAGGTACAAAACGCCACTTTAAAAAGATGCGTTTTAAGTCTTGATTTAAAAAGGCACAGGTCAGTAACGATACGCATCTCACTGGGTAGCTTATTCCAGAGCTTAGGTCCAGAAACCGAAAAAGCGCGGTCACCCCAGTGTTTCAGTTTTGACCTGGGCACTTCCAACATAAGTTGATTGGACGACCTCAATGTCCTACCATAATTACGAATGGTCAGCATGTCTAAAATGTAAGATGGGGCAAGGCCATTAAGAGCTTTAAAAACAAACACTAAAATTTTATACTGAATTCTAAAATGTACCGGGAGCCAATGGAGAGAATAAAGAATCGGAGTTATGTGGTCTCGTTTTTTAGTGCTCGTTAACAGGCGGGCAGCTGCATTTTGGACAAGTTGGAGACGGTCAACAGAGGACTGGGAAACACCAATATACAGGACATTGCAGTAGTCCAGTCTAGAGCTTATTAAAGCGTGAATAGCCTTCTCAAGGTCATGACGGTTTAAAAACGATTTTACCTTTGCCAGAAGGCGCAGTTGAAAAAAGCTCAATCTAACAACATTATCAATCTGTTTGTTGAATTTAAAGGAACTATCAAAAATCACTCCTAAGTTCCTTACCGTCTGTCTGGCAGTTGGAAACCAGGGACCAAACCCGTTAGACACAGATTCTCCAAACACAATATATTCAGTTTTATCCTTATTTAAGTGCATAAAATTTTGGGCAAACCACTGCTTAATGTCCGTGATGCAGTCAACTAAGGTACCTTGTACATCACCAGGCTTCAATGGCAGATAGATTTGCAGATCATCTGCATAACAGTGAAAAGATAAGTTGTGTCTGGCTATAATTGACCCTAGCGGTAGCATATATAATGAAAACAAAATAGGGCCAAGAATGGAGCCTTGCGGGACTCCACAGGAAAGAGAAGCACAAGAAGACGACAAATCCCCCATCATCACAGAGAAAGTTCTATTTGATAAGTATGACATAAACCACTTAAGTGCAGTGCCATGAATGCCAACATACTGCTCCAGGCGTGACAGGAGGATTGTATGGTCTACCGTGTCAAAAGCTGCTGTGAGGTCCAGCAGCACTAAGGCAACAGGACACTTGTTATCTACAAAGAAAGCAATGTCATTGTGTACCTTTAATAATGCAGACTCAGTGCTGTGGTGAGACCTAAATCCGGACTGAAATTTTTCAAGGACAGAGTTGTTTTCCAAAAAGGGTTTTAACTGTATGAAAACAACTTTTTCCAAAACTTTAGAAAGAAATGGAAGATGAGAAACAGGTCTAAAATTAGATAGCAGTGTAGAGTCAAGGTTAGGTTTTTTAAGAAGGGGCCTAACCACCGCATGTTTTAAGGCAGCTGGGACGGTTCCTAGACTAAGACAGCTATTCATGAAAACCACAAGCCCAGGCCCAACAACGTTAAAAACCAGTTTCAGCACTCTAGCAGGTATAATATCAAATGGACAATTTGTAGGCTTCAATGATTTCACTATCTCGCCAAGGGAAGATAGAGAAACTAACTCAAACTCCTCAAACACAGCAGAATGAGCTGGAGCAACAAAAAATTCCTTATTAAAACCTTTCCTGGTACTCTGTCTAACAGAGTCAACCTTATCAACAAAAAAGTGAAGAAAATTTTCACAGGTGATAGTTGAGACATTAGCAAGAGCAGAAATTGGTGGGTTCACAAAAGAATTAATTGTAGTAAACAGGACCCTGGGGCAGTGACTGCTGCTAGAAATTATATCAGAAAGATACTGAGATTTTGCCTCTTGTAGGGCCCTCTGGTAATCAGCAAGACCGGCCCGCAAAATGTCCAAAGAGACATGCAGTTTATCCCTTTTCCACTTCCTTTCAGCCTGCCTACAACGTTGCCTAATGGTACGAGTATTATCATTAATCCAAGGATCCGTTGTTGGTTTAGTATTTTAACGTTAATATTAACGAGTTGCTTATTAGCACGCTTATTACTAGGATATTGGCTGTTTATTAGTAATTATAAAACACATACTATATTAATGCCTTATTCTGCATGACCTTATTCTCCACCCCTTAACCCTACCAAATACCTAAACTTAACAACACCGTTAACTAATAAGCAGTAACCAGGGGTTTATTGAGGCAGGGTTGACGCCAAGCCATACCAGGACTTTAGATGTCGCCAACTCTGAATCAACACAACTGCCAAATTTTCTATATTGTAATCATTATGATCACAACTTGTAATAATTTCTTTAATGAGCTCATTGTTTCTGCCTAAATGAAGACCATAAGTGGGACGGTCACATTTGCTCTATTGCAAAAAAGGCCCAGCAGAGGTTGTACTTCCTTCACCAGCTAAAAAGATACAACCTGCCACAATCTAATCTTAATGTAAAGCTATATCAAATGGGTTAAGATGATTTGAAATATAGAGCAGAAGTTGTATGGACGACTTTTATGCTTGTTTTTATTTTTGAAAGATTCTGCCCTCATTTATTGTAATTACATAAAAAAGAGCAACCTGTTAGATTCTTGAAACAGTCTATTTTCATACTGAAGTTTTGGGTGCATTGTTTCTTTAACCTCATGTTTCTGCAAGGTTTCTAATGAGGTGCTTATTCAATGGCGATACAGTATGAAACTAATTCCTCAGGCTTGGGTTCTGTGGTGATAAATAAAGATTCGACTGATGTATTTTCCAGGTGTGTTTTTAGGCATTCACAGCTTCAAAATAAAGGCCGGAATACAAATAGTTATGAAACACTTGCTAATGTCCACACAATTAACATGAAGTTCTCTTTTGAGAATCCAATTAAAACTTTTGAGCTCTGAAACACCACATTTTGTTTTCTTCACGCTTATGTAAATAGCTGGACTAATTATCACATGCCACAGTGCCCCTTCTCTAAACGCAACATTTTCAACAAAACCCTTCAACAACAATCAAGTATCTATCACCTCCTACCTTGAGCTATCCTACATGCTATAAGGCTGCAGACGTCGTGTGAGGGAGCGGAGATAGTGTACACCGTTCATGGGGACTTATCTGTGAGTTTTGGGCAATGGCAGATCTGTGAAGACTGGTGACAGTAGACAGATGTTCCCTTTACCTCTCAACACAGGGTTGTCAGGCAGCATAGCAACGCCTTTGTGCTCTTAAAGTGCAGTGACATCACAGACACATCACTGAATCTGACTTTTCCCCCTTTCTATCTCAATTGTGCCCTATATTTGCTCAGATTTTTTTTTTCTCAGCAAGAATTTGTTGACACCGACATTAAAATTCTGTCATTATTTACTAAACCTCGTTTCAAGCTTATGCTAGTATTTTTCCATGGAACACACACACACACGCACGCACGCACGCACGCACGCACGCACGCACGCACGCACGCACGCACGCACGCACGCACGCACACACACACACACACACACACACACACACACACACACACACACACACACACACACACACACACACACACACACACACACACACACACTGTTTGTTTAACTGTTATTGGGGACATTACATAGACTAATAAATATAGTGCTAGGCAACAATTTATCGTGATTAATCGCATCCAAAATAAAAGTTTGTGTTTACATACTATATGTGTGTGTATAATTATTGTGTATATATAAATACACACACATGCATGTATATATTTTAAAAATAATAATATATATACTGTATATAAATCTTCGCATATCTTTTTTATATAGTTCACAGTGGCGACATGATGTCAAGCTGCCTCCAAAATATAGTATATGGTGCAGATCTGATGTCAATAACATCACAGACTTAAATTTGCACAGACATTGTGGAATGAGCGAGTAATTTTTATCTTTAGCTGAATTATCCCTATTATCAAATCTATAATTCTATCAATTTATTCCTTAACTAAATAAGGACACTGACATTTATTGTATCAGGAGTATCTGCATGGCAATATAGTGTTTCTCAAAATTTGGCATGTTTTCATATTTTGTAATAAAGAGATATTGGTGGTAGGATCCGTAGATTTGCTTTCCGAATTCCCCTTGCGCTTCATTTATATTTCATATTTTGTGTTTCACGTGGAATTAACAGCTGTGATTTGTTTTTGCCATCTGTAAGCTATTACTTGGACTTTATTTGGCTTTGTAACGATGGCGTGTTTTCGTCTTTGCATCTCTCTCGACAGGCGAAGCAGATCTCTGACAGGTGCTGAGGCTTTTGCTCAGGAGACTTGGAGAGTTGAGTTACTACTGCATTATTCAACTGAGCTTGGATAAACAAACAAGGCTCCTCCGCCAAACAATGCACTCTAACAAGGCAACACTGTGTAGTACAGGCCCCTGTTCTATATACTGTACTCACAATTTTCATTTAAAAAAAGTCCTCCCTTCTCTGTAGATATTACTGAAAGTCCTCCTCCCCCCTCATCCCCATCTCTCCCCACATCCTGGCTTCTCTGGCTTTGGTCACACTGCACCCAATTTGTTTTTTAAATCCGATCTCTAGGACTGGCTGTCCACACTGTCATTTTGCAAGTGATTAAATCCAATCTGTTTGTTCAGACTGTGTCGCTTATATCTGGTATATCTACATGGGTTGCCATAATGACTTAAGCTCAGCATGGTGCTAAGAGACTCAAACAACATATGAGAGTATCTGTCATTGTGGAAAGAGAAGACGGAAAATTTGCAATCTGCTTATTTGCATCATGAATGGAAAGCTCGCAAGGTGCATGCAACAACATAAGCTAGAAGCTGTATTTTACATATTTATATAGGTCTGTCCTTGTTTTTTAAATGCAGAAATAAACTATATCCAGTGAAATACAAGTAAATAACTAGAGTAACAAAGCGCAGTAAACTGTAAAACTATTTGCACTGTATTTATGATTACATTCATAAACTAAAATAATATGATAACAAATACTAGTCAGCAACATCAACCAGCATAAGACTATAGTATCAGAAAATAGTTGTCAGTCTTCTATTTGAGTGCTTACGGTTGTAAATCATTCGGTTATTTACTAAAGTGACAACAACCGCATTCTATTTTCAACATGGAAGAAAGATATTCATAATGACCTCACTCATACGATATCGTACGATTTTTGCTAAATAGTACATATTTTACGAGTTCCCAATTCGTATGAATTCTTACGAATGACCTACCCCTGACCCCACCCCTAAACCTACCCATCACTGGGCAAATCGTAGACAAATCGTACCAATTAGTACGAGTGAGGTCGTGCGAATTTGTTTCAATTAGCAAACTTGTACTCACTCGTACAAATTTGTATGAATTGGTTGTGAGATAGTGTTGAAAATTTCCTGTGAATGTGTGACTTTCTGTGAAAAGGCAAGATTCATTAGCTGCTATAGGAAAGAAAAACTAAATATCACTTCAAACCAGTGTTTATGGTTACAGTAATAAATTAAAGTGAAACTATGTAACTTTACACTTTTGAGTGACTTCCGGAGGAACATTGCTTTGGTCATTTGTGAGTTTTGTTCTGCGCGGATGACTCTGATGGTTTGAGGTGCACACTGTACCTATGCATGGATAGATGATCGCCTTCAGTGTGAATATCACTATCGACATCAAAACTCCCTCAATAATGAAAAATAGCTATATGTCTTATGACCATAGGCTTGAGGACGTAGGAGTGGGGAAACAAGGAAGCATCAATTTGAGTATTGAGAAGAAACCCTCTTCTCTTATGTGATGACGTATTCACCGGTGAGAGGATGGGACAACCTGTACTTCACTCACATCACAGCAAAAGTAAATAAATTCCCAATGGACAAAATCCGTGCCCAAATTTTTTTCTTGTTCAAGAAGCCATTTCACTCGGATATAGGATTGGTTAAAAACGTAAAACATAGGTCAGTGGAACAAAAAAACCAACGCAGTCTCATGAAAGTGCGTATCAATACCACAAATGTTATTTCTCGTGGCATTTATACTGCAAAAATGTTTTTTGTGTGCATATGCTACTCACTGAAAACCCCTTGGGTAGGATTAGGGAGAGGGGGGGGGGGGGGGTGGGGGTGCGTGCGTATTACACGCCATAAAGTGCGTATCATATGCACGCGAAAACTGCGTATCATATTCACGCAAAAACTGATTTTGGCGTATAAATGGCGCGAGAAATAACATTCGTGGTATTGATACGCACTTTCATGAGATCGGCTGAAAAAACAGGTCTTAAGACGAGAAAAATATAAATTTTATAAATAAATAAAAAAGAGAAAAAGTCTTTTTACAAAATATTTAATTATTTTAACTTAAGTGTCGCATAGAAATGCATGAAAAAAACATGTTCTGTGTGTGTACAGCACCCAAAATTTTCTTTAAAAATGCATTGACCTTGCATTTTTTTTATTCCATCTTGCGTCTTGCACCTATTTGAAAACTGTTTTTATGTGTGAATGGAGCAGTTTGAAAGTCAAACCTGTATGGTTCTCAATTTCAAACACTGACTGTGGACCTACTTTAAATCTGATTTATACTTTCTTATTTATAATTGTGTTCTGGTTCTTATTTGTAAACATCCAATCCTCTGTCTTTTACTGCAAATAACTAAACATATTTGAGACTAATACATTTTTTTTTGCTTGAACAAAGCCTTTTTTTTCTCCTTCCTTGTTCATCTCTCGTACTCTTCCCCGTAGTCATCAGGTAGCAATTCCACCTCCTTCTAATACCATCTCAGTGATACTTGTCCTCTTCAGTGGCTCATTTGTTCACTCTCTCTCCTTCCTCAGTGACCTTCTCTTTTTCCTCTTCCTTCGTTCCGCTTTTCTCCTTCTACCTGACATCCCCGCTTACAGAGCGCTGGTCTAGTTTTCACCATAATAACTTAACACTTCAGATCGCATTAGTCCGTGTCCCCACAACAAGGCAGCATGACCTACGAAGTCAAAGAGCACACTCTTCCGTTTGCCTGTAGTAGCTATTTATCAAGACAGCCCAGGGCTTGCTATGATTCAGCCCAGAATAAATCCAGATGAGAGCCCACAACGGTGACCTGTAGCTACAGTTCCTCTGCAAATGTCACATGAACCTGCTGACATGTAAACCACAAAGCTGAGCATTTAGGTGGAATGTAGTTTGGATGTTTGTAGACAATTTTGAATTCTGATATAGAAACAAGACAAGCAGCAAATGTGTTGTCTTCAAAGGTCATATTAGGCACTTTTCATGATTAGACCTGTTTAAAACATTTTGCAAATAATTGAATGCACAAAATGTTTTTTTTGTCTCGAGAATATTAAATATGCTTTACTGTACTATGCAGTTTCAGCTTGATTTGTCCAATACAAAAAAAAAAATGTTTGTAACCCAAAAAAACCTTGATTTGCGCCCTTTCTATTGCATGACTTTAATAAAAATACTTACAATTAATGTGTTGTTATTCGTCAAGCCATTCAACCCTGTAACCCAAGCTCAGCCATTCAACTCTGTTGTTGTAGAAATAAATATCTAACAAATATGTATGTTCAAGCTTGGGAAAATATAAGAAATGAGAATTTGTTCCAAAATTTGCTAGCCCCTACTGATTGACAGCTTAACTTCGGCGACCATATTTTTGGTGTTTGATTTTTGTTACATTTTATTTATTTTTTTAATTTAATACACACTACCATTCAAAAGTTTGGGGTCAGTAGGATTTATTTTTTTAATTAATAAAGTAATAATTTTATTTAGCAAGGGCACATTTAGATCAAAAATTACAGTAAAGATATTTATAAAAAGTTTTTAATAAATTATTTTTCATGGTTTCTAATAAATTACATTTCAAAATTATATGAAAGTTAATATTCTAATGCAATAATATCACAGTGTTACTATTTTTACTGTATGAGTGATCAAATAAATGTAGCATTTGTGAGCATAAGAGGGCACTACTTTCAAAAACAGACAAAAAAAAAAAAACCTTACTGATGCAACACTTTTGCCATGCAAGGTGTACAAATGAGGAGAGCATCGTAGCTGGATAATTATTTCGGATGACTGAATGACAGAGAGAGAATGAGATAATAAGGAGAAGCCCAACACCTACAAGAAAAGAGAGACGTAAAAGGCTCAGTGCTTTCTACTGCAGCTGCTGCCGAACCCTGAGGAAGTCATTACAGGACCTGTGACCTCACTGGTGCAGTCCCTCCGACAGGCCACCCACTGGCATGATGTCATACTTCACATGTCAGGCCTCATCAGCACTCTGCCGGCCATTGGAGATGATCGAGCAGCACGGCACAAACCAGGAGGACGCCATTATGACAAAGACAATGTGTTAATATCAAACACGCTGCAACTGACAACAGCAGCTTTACTCTGGCCCCGAGACACAATGTGTCAGAATCTAAACACTGTGTGAGACAAAGTGCTGGGATTTTATCAAGTAATTTTTTTGATAGCAAGCACATGCATTGTGTGGAAATGTATACACCAATCAAGGTGCAATTGATAAAAAAGACATCTATTTCAGTATAAGTATATCATATTTCATATTCAATTTACGAAACATTAAATGCTTGTAAAAAGCACAGGAATAATATTTGTGAAGTTATCATGAGTTCCTTTGAAAGGTCATACTGATCAGTACTTGTGGGAGAAGTTTCGACTCCTAGAAAAAATTCACTGCCTCACTTCACTGCCCACTTCTCTCTCTTTTTTTTTACTCTATCTTGCTTTCTCCCTCTAAATCCTCTATGTGATCTGATACATATGTCTACATGTGACTGCCAGGCTCCCAAGGATAATGGATGGGGTCCAGGGTCTGCCAGCCCTGAATCCAATATTTAAACTCATTTGTAGTCAATGTCACCACCCCTGCATGTGCAGCGGTGCAGAGCAGCAGGAAAACCCTAGAACCCGTGCTACTTACTTCAGCTTCGGTTTAGAGCAACAGCCACACATAGTACAGCACATAATGTATGCTAAAGTAGTGTAACATTACATTTAAATTTTGGGTAAAATACAACTTATTTTATCTTCTGTGTTTAATTGATAGCTGGTCACAAATGCTATCATTTTGCCCAGAATAAAATAGATAAATAGCAGAAAAAAAGGTGCAATAAATTAATTTATAATTATTTAATCTGTTAATCTAAAGCATTTCTTGAAGATTATCTGAATAACTGACTTTGGGCTGACATATTTAATTATGTTTAGTTGTTGCAATATATGCTAGTATTAATGTTGCATTTCCGGGGTTCGTCATAGATGGGTAAACCTCTATAGTGGAAGTGTAGTAAAGCATAGTATTGCGTTATAAATGTATATGATTTTTTTTTATTTTATTAAACTATAAAAAAACTTTACTAGATTTCCAATGTGGATAAATGTGAAAATGTGTCATCACAGTCTGTGAAAAGGGTTTATTTAAAACAGCAAATGAGCTGATCTAAAATCTATTCAAGATACTTTTATTATGAAATTGATCATGGACATCGCATGAAAATAATTCATAGGGCTGTCAGTAGATTAATCACGATTAATCGCACACTTATCATCTGGCCATACAGCAGTAGGATGTTTTGGCGTTCAGTTCAGTCTGTATTTCAGAGTGATGCGTGAGGACTCGCACTTTTCAGAAACAATCACAGAATATGACAGAGCGCATGTTTTAAAGCAAAACACACACTGGACTGAATAATTCACTGAAAATGCAACATGAGTCTTGCACTGCGTCATAGTATTGACGCTTTGGGAATGATTCTGTGTGACTGCGTCTGAAGCATGTCTGTGAAATCAGTCCAATGGCAAAACATTGGACCGCCATTAGCTTCTGTGCCTCAGCAAGCGCTCTGTGTTGAAGCTATTTGTCTTATTTAGAGTTGTCTGTCCCAAAATAGTACAGAAATCACAATACATTATTATGGTGAGCAAAAAAGCATTTAAATCACATGTTTCTCCCTGCTCTAGCTACATCATTGGTGTCGTTTGTTTGAGAGCAGAGCATGTTGAGATCGTGGGGTTAGAGACGGGCTCTGCTTTATCTCTGCCTATACCCAAGGGATCCAGCGTTCTCTCGCTGGCATGAGAAGCCCGTGCTGCGGCTTCTTCTATCCTCGATTACCTGGCCGAGAGTCAGGGCACTCGTCCTAGGAGTAAACTGGATGAGCGCTTCCATTTTTTTTCAACCTCCATAAAGAAATTTCAAGGTTGTGGAACAAACCATTCTCATCCAGGCTCTTCAGCCCCCAGGTCTATACATATTCAGACATTAGGGGATTGAAAGAGTACGGGTATAGGGCGATGCCCAAGGTAGAACAGACGCTTGTGAGCTATCTGTCCCTTAGCACGGCATCATCTTTGAAGGCCCTGCCGTTATCCACCAAGCCGTGCAGAACATCTTCAGCTCTGGAGGGTAAAGCATATACAGCAGCAGGTCAGGTCGGTGCATGTCAGCAGACGAAGTCCATCTTACAGGCGGACCAGGCGGACTTGCTAAGAGATCTCGACTAAGGTGAGGTGGGGCCTGATGCAGTTGAAGAGTTACGTCTGGTAACGGATTTGTTTCTCAGGGTCCCAAAGAAATGGCCAGAGCAATTGGCCCTTCTATGGCAGCCACTGGCATCAGACTTCTGAGGGCAGGCACCTCCAGAGTGGAATGTTTTACACCACAGCATACAGTGCCCATTCCTCCTCGGTGCCCTCGGGATGCCATTCTGCTAATCCCACCACCCTCAGTGCTTTGGGCCATACTTCCACAACACAGGAAGTTCCTGAGGTTTGCTTTTGGGGGTGAAGTGTACCAATATGCGGTTCTTTCTTGTGGTCTAGCTTCATCACCCCACACTTTCACAAAACACGATTGACGATCTTAGCTCAATCCAAACAGATGGTGGTTTGGCATCGAGATGTCGTTCTCGCCAACATGAAAGAGTTGGGGTTAAGGCTTAACTCCAATAAGAGTGTCCTTTCTCCAACATACAGGACCACTTTTCTTGATTCAGTGACGATGCAGGTCAGTCTATAGTCTGCTCGTGTTGCCTCTATCCTCACGGCCGTGAAAGGGATAAAGCTAGGCCAGTCACTCACTGTCAAACAGAGTTTCAGAGACTGTTGGAAAAGCAGGCATCCTGTCGAGGCAGGGGCTGAACCCCGGTGAATGGAGACTTCACCCCAAAGTGGTGGAGCTCATATGAAGGGTGTTCGGTCAGGCAGAAGTGGACTTGTCTGCGTCTTAATACACGACACACTGTCTGCTCTGGTTCTCACTCACGCATCTACCTCTGTTTGGGTTGGCCGAGGTTAAGTCTGTACACATTTCCCCCGATTGCTGTGCTCATGACAGCTTTAGCGTAAGTTCTGTCAGGAAGACTCAATCAGCGCGTCACGTATTACCTAACTTCTAACCAATCAGGTGCTAACACTGCAGTATAAAAAATTGGTACTTACACTTGTCTGAGTTTGCAGATACTGACGCTGCCAATTACCTCCATCCTTCCAAATCACCACCAAGATGGTACCTTCCCCTTCATCCTCCCCACCACCACCAGGATGGTCCCTTCCTTTACCTCCAGGGGGTCGGCTGCGCCCCTGCCTTGATCTTCAGGCAGGACATGCAGATTCCGCTACCCTGGCATTGCTCGCTAAGGACGGGGCCTTTGCCAAAGAACTTTATAAATGTATGCTTTTCCAAGCTGTTAACAAATATACGCTTGTTGTTCAATTTATCTCCCGAGTCTTTCTGGTAGAAATGGGAGTTAAGGAGAGAATGGGACAGGCTCCATCTATTACTTGTAGCCCTGTTCTGGCCAGCCCAAGTGTGGTTCTCGTACCTTGTGTCTATCCTTTACGTCTCTCCCTTGGAGATTCCGGTCAAGAGGGACCTTCTGTCTAAGGCAGGGGGTGCAATCCTTCACCCCCACCCAGAGTTGTGGAAGCTGTGGGTTTGGCCTCTGAGGGGCCCCAACCCCTAGACTCCGGTCACACAACTGAGGATGTTGAGACCATTCTTCACTCCATTGCCCAGTCACATGAAAAACACATACAGAACCTATTTCGTCGTAATCAAATATTTTTTTTGGCTTCATGTTCCATCTGTAGAAAAATTTCTCTCAGTTGTTTAAGTGCGGAACCATGCAGAACTCAGAACGAGGAAATGAACACAACATCGTCAATCGGAAGGGCAGGTGTTATGATCACATATTATAATTGCGATTGATCACAACCCGTTTGAATAACTCTGTAGGGATCTATTGTTTTGATTCAAGAGCGTCAACGTGATGTACATTCACTTCACTTAATCCCGCTCAGTCTGAAAGGCCCTTTACAGTCGTACCCCAAGACGTTTAGAATTGAAATTTCCGCCTGCCAGGGCTACAGGTGCTTGCGCCATTGTAGATGGTCAGTGTGATACACCCCTGACTTCTAAGATAGTCTAACTGACGTAAATTACGCAATTTCACATTCTTCAGTAATGTATTTGCATTCAATTATTTGAATGTGTTAAGGATACTGAATAAACGCATGAATGTATTATATACATTTTATATTTATCTAATATTACAGAATGCTTTTCTCCCTACAATTTTTTAAAACTTCTTCTGGTCTGCTAAAATCCATGAATCTGTGTTCGTGTATTGCAGATGTGCATATTTGTGTGGGTCTGCTTTTGTAAATATGTGTGTGTGTGTGTGTGTGTGTGTGTGTGTGTGTGTGTGTGTGTGTGTGTGTGTGTGTGTGTGTGTGTGTGTGTGTGTGTGTGTGTGTGTGTGTGTGTGTGTGTGTGTGTGTGTGTGTGTGTGTGTGTGTGTGTGTGTGTGTGATGATCGGGTCTCTGGAGGGCTGCTCTGTACTCCGTCTGCTTCCTGGTGGCGTCTGGGACTTCAGGTTGTAGAGGCTCCAGGATCAGGTTCCCTCTGTAGCCATTGTCACTTGCATGGATTTGACTAATTCATCTTGCTAATGGCTTGTGGCTAAGTTGAGCACTATTATTGTTTTTCACCTTCTACTTTTGTTCCAAAATATTTTCAACATAAGCAACTGTTCACCCCAATGTTTTACCACTGATATAACACATTTTATTACTCCTAAAAACATATTTTTAAGGAACCATCAGCAATCTAAGTAGTAATTTTAAACTGTCATTGAAAGCTGTTTGTGTGTGTAGCCTCCAATAATGATCAAATGATGCTTAAAGAGTTTTTTTTTTCCTAGACACTTCTGCATGTAATGGTGCATATTAAAAATTCACGAGTTACAACTCAACTCAGGATGTTAGCTTGATTTTGCCAAAGTCTCTGATTTTGCCTTGCAGATAGTTCCAAAAAGTCTTAAAAGTCTTATTAGCAGTCTAAGGGTACATGTACACAACAACAATGTACAAAAAATAAAAAGTTTTTCATTTTCACATACAGACGACAATACTGTTAAAACGATATTAAAAATACTGTATTATGCTGCCAGGCCCGTAGTTGGCAATGTACTTTGTGAATAAACACTAAGCGCCAATAGACTAAACACAGAAAATGCACATGATGTTAACGTTTTCACAATTCGCATTTTTGTAGTTTACACAGAGACGACAACATTATCATTTTCAAAAACTTGCACCTTGAATCCCGTTTTCAAAAGTATCTCAGTTTACAGTAAACATAATCCCTCATGTATCTTCAAGTTCCTTTCACTGTCTCAAATGCATTGTAAACCTGAATAAGTTGGCAAAACTAAAAAAAACTTGAGGTAATCAGTTACATCAACATTTTTTAAGTTAAGAAATTCAAAGTTTAATTATAAGCAGCATTTGCATATTTTTATTTTGTACTCAGACATTTTAATTGCTCTTAACTATTATTTGAGTAAGTTAATTCATTTATTTAATTTAATTATCATCTAATCTCAATTTACATACTTTTATTATAAATGGAAACTTGGCTTGATTTAACTAACTCAGTAAATTCTAACTTGCTAATTGGTAATGCAATGATTTGATAGCATTAGAATAGCATAACAATTGATGAATGAGTATGGCAATATAGAATATTTAACACATATCTATTCTCAAACCAAGCACGCTCCACTCGTTACCATGATGGTAACCTCCCAAAAAACATTGGGATAACTGAAATAGCATAACTGCAACTCTTCTAAATTAGCATTACAAAGCATTACACACTACTCAATCTCCCACTTCACATTAATCTTTCACAAAACAACATTATATATATATATTTACTTTCATTTCAATTTTTCAATCTTTAATTCTCAATTTAAGAAGATAAAAGTATTTAAAATAAACATAATTAAGAGCTGCATTAAGCCTTCTTAACAATAAAAGTCCAACCTCTTTACTTAAAGTCCAAAATTCACTTTAGAGTAAGATTGCCTGTACTTATCAAAATAAAGTCAGAAATGTACTCTCTAAGTGAGTTTAACTTTTAAATGCTCCAAATTTAAACTAGTGTTTTTTTCTTCTTCTTCTTCTTTAGCAGGGCCTATTCCCAGAGGAGAACCTCACTGAGTGACCTCTTGCTTGAGTCCATCACCGCAGAAGGTTGTCGCCGCACAAATGAAGAACATGAGAAGTGGTCCGGGGTCTAATCAAGTCCTTTGGCTGCACTCGCTGGGAGCAATTAAGCCTCCTCCGCTGCTCCGATTCCACCTAAGTAACCAGATATGCTCCATCGACATTATGAATCAAAAGGGTTTTATGAGATGGATAAAAGAGCCAGTCTCTCTGCCCTTATAGACCCTTTAAATTCTTTCGATCACACATGCTTTGTCTAAAATGTACTTTTGAGAGGGATTTGGCAGGGTAGATGATTATTGGCCAAGCTGGAAAAGCGAAAATACTTTGCAAGCATGACACAAGTATATGCTGTGGCAGTGATGCTTAGGAATTACAGGATTGTGCAGATAAAATCTGAAATGGATTGCAGAGATTGACTGGTACCGCTTGGACATACTGCTCGTCAGCCTCTGTTTCTCTCAGGTTCACCACAGAAATTCATTACTATCATGGAGCGTCTGACACAAATGAAGTCCTGGCACTTGCAGCCTACCTTCTCAAACCACAATACTTTATCATCAGCCATCTTAGATTTGTTTCTCTGTCAGGGAGCCAGAGAGGAGAAAAGAGGGGTCAGCTTCACCTTTTCTCATCAAGTGAGAGCGGTGAATTCTGAAAAACTTAAAAAGCACAAACTGCAATAAATAAAATATCATATCCTGACAAAACACATGTTGTTGTTTGCCTTTGTCTTAGGAACAACTAGTCAGTACAGTAATTTTAACTGTAACTTGCGAGATGTACTGTAGGCATATGTGTTTGATTTACTAAGAAACAACAACAACAACAACAACAACAACAACAAAAAGACTTAGGGTAATTTATTCTGGAAATCGTACTGTTGGTGTCACTAAAAAGAAATGGCTCATATTACTCCTCCATTCATGAGTCATGATACACTGGTATGTTGAATGTTTTAATTTACTAAAAAGAACTGACTGCTAAGAGTCATTTGTACTGCAATCAGACTACACTATCCGTGTTGTCTGTCTCGCACTGTAAATTCAGAAAGTTTTGTAAAGTAGATTTGGCACCACTGCTTGAGCAAAGACTGCAAAAGAAAACTGTTTCTTTTCACATCTTTATATGGTAGAAATAGTAAGAGTAGCAGGCCTATACTATGCTTTTCTGAATTTAGCCTCTCTTAATATGGTATTTTGTCAATATCTAGGAGAATGCATGTGCAAGAATATGTTATCGGAAGAAAATATCATTAAATGTTTTTATTTTATTTCTTTTTTTTTTTACATTTTTTATTGTTCTCAGTTCCCAGCCCTCCTCAAATACATTTGGTAAGACTTGCTTATTAGCATGCATATTACTAGGATGTTGGCTGTTTATTAGTACTTATAAAGCACATATTAATGACATATTCTGCATGACCATATTCTACATTCCTTAAAGCTGCAGTCTGTAACTTTTTTGTGTTCAAAATTGACAAAACTTATATAATAAGCGAGTATGTGATGAATCCATTTTCCAAACTGTTTTTGTCTTATCCTGAATCACTACAGTACACCTATAATAAGTGTTTATATTCGGAGTGTTTATATTATATTTTAGACTATAGTTCGGGTCGTACCGCTGGAACTAGCTCCTGCGTGACTTCTCATAGGCTACAATGTTCTTCCAAAAGATGCATGCAGTTCTGTTTATTAACCGCTAGAGCGCCAAAAGTTACAGACTGCAGCTTTAATTTGACCCAATTCCTACCTAAACTTAACAACTACAGTATACAAACTATTATTAAGCAGTAACTAGGAGTTTATTGAGGCAGAAGTCATTGTTGATAGTTAGTAAATAGTGAGAATTGGACCCTAATCTTGTGACGGTAAATTTTATATTATTTCAAATGTATTTACTGGAAAACAAGACAAAAATTCTGATTAAAGGAAATTATTTTTGCATTGCAGCCACTGGTTCTGCAGTGGATCCCCATTGCCATCTCCATACAAAACGTATCTGATTTCCCCTCACGAACCTGCTCTACATGTATCTTTAAAGGCATCTACTATTCAAATAAGAATGTTTCTGTAATGTGTGTGGTCCCTAGAGCAGACACCAAAGGACAAATCAGGGACATCCATCATGAAAGGCGAAATTAGATATAGAGGAAAGTCTACGTTCATGATGCAGCAACATGATGAATTCCCAAATAAACATGACACAATTAATCCTCAATCAACAGAACATTAATGTACTAGTCAATTACTAATCAAAGTCCACGTGTATAGAAAGTATCTTCCCTCATTCCAACACTGAAAGGAGCTCCTTTCCTCTCCCTCTCTTACAGACATACTCACACATCCCATCCCCCTCTTCAGTGGAGCGACAGATCACCTCAAGAGTGCTGGACTGAGGAAAGGAGAAATATGAACGACATAGTGGGTCATACTAGCAGCCCCTCATTAAGGATAGAAGGCGTCGGCTGCAGGAGGTTAATGGCCTCATGTCCCCAGGCTGACTGAGAGAGAGAGAGAGAGAGAGAGAGAGAGAGAGAGAGAGAGAGAGAGAGAGAGAGAGAGAGAGAGAGAGAGAGAGAGAGAGAGAGAGAGAGAGAGAGAAGAGAGAGAGAGAGAGAGAGAGAATCCTGAATCCACATTATACCCAGTTTGAATAGGCACACAGGAGTCAGTCAATCTGATGTTTAAAATACCCCTGTTTCCGTTTAAATGTTAAACATGAGATGCCATTGTAACATTAAAGAACAGGCTAATCAAATTCTGAGCTCACAGATTCTCGAGATATGATTAGAATTGGCTTTTTCATATCTAACAGTATACGTTTACATGGACACCTTTTGTTTCAGTCGGAATGAATTAATTCCGATTGATGAATCCGAACGTTTGAACGCTGTGTTCGCGTTGATGTGCGTGTTTATATGTCACAAACTTCAAATCGGAATTGATTTTTATGACATGCGCACACTGCACGAATTTAGATTTTCCCACTGTTTGCGCTTGCTATTCTCCTAAATTGCTTTTTTTTTCTTTGATTTCGAATGATACGACTTCATTCAACAACAACAGCTTGTTCCTTGCGTCTTATGTCATTATGCCATTTTTACATCATTGCACATGTGCAGTACATCCAGTGTTTACAATCCGATCAAGTGTTTACATGTTTTCTCGGTCAAATTAGAAATGGTTTAAACCACCCCTTACAATCCGAATGAAATTTAATTTGGATTTGGCCAATTCATTCTGATTGACGTGATTATTGGGCCTTTTTTATTGCGACTGTGCTAGTAGTCTGATAACAGTCGGTTTTATTAGGGTTCATGTAAACACAGCTAGTGACCCATATTAATTGACAAATAAGGAAAAACACGTGTTGTCAGAAATTGGAGGAAGAAGGAGATTGAAACCAAACATAGGTGAATATCTCAACATTTTTGGTACTGAAAAAAAACTTGATGTATCAAGGATTTATTTTGAATTAATCTGTTGAGATTCAGCTGTTTTTGGTTCAATCTCCTGCTTCCTTTAAAGTTTAAGTTTCACTTAATATGGGTCACTGTCAATATTGTGTCAAATATTTTCTATAAATATTAACAAATTTACCATTCATTCTACTTATTGAATGAACACTTTTGACTGGTGTTGGCAAATCATGATTGTAATTAAAATTGTAAATTTGTAAAACTGACCAAAAATATGGTGATAAATCCTGCACTCACCAGAGTAAGTTTTTGTCCAAGAAAATACTGTTAGTAAATCACGCTTCACAGTTGTGACATAAAGGCTTCTGTCTGATTAAAAAAAGGGACCTTCAATAGGCCTACACATTATTCAATTTCCTGTTTCAATACGAAATATGCCAACCCAGGACAGAAACATATGTTTGTAAACCCATTTCAGGTCTTTAATCTCAGTATAGCTAATTATATTTTAAAGATACCAACAAAAACGATAATAATGATCAGAACACATTTAGTTACATTGCAGCATAGATTGTTCATACAATCTTAGCTTAGCTTAGAATGCCGATATAACAACATTTTGTAAATTATTAATGTGACAGTAAACGTCTCGGTTACTGATGTAACCCTCGTTCCCCGAAGGAGGGAACGGGAGACGTGACGTCGACGTGACGACGTTAGGGGATCACTTCAGGGAGCCCTATCAACTTCGAGTGTCTACAGAACAAGCCAATGAACGTTGGCGTGCGTGAAACGCGTCACACGCCCCGCCCCGCAGCGCGGGTATAAACAGGAAGCGGACGCACGCACTCATTGTTTTTCGCTGAGGAGCCGAGATAGAGACGGCCGTACAGCGATGGTCAGCAACTGTGGCGGCGGGACGTCACGTCTCCCGTTCCCTCCTTCGGGGAACGAGGGTTACATCAGTAACCGAGACGTTCCCCTTCAGTCGCTCACGTTCGACGTGACGTCGACGTGACGACGTTAGGGGATCCCATGGAAAACGCCATCGGTTGCTGCCACATCCAGCGCCCTACGCAAGACTCTCAGACCCCCAACTGCTGGGGCGGAAGATCTGCGTAGAGGGAGTTCAACTGATGTTCCATATACCCACACCGCGAACTCTTGGATAACACTGGGAAAGCGTGCCTTTCCAGGGGAGAGGACGCTGCGGAAGCCACATCCTGCCCGAAGGGAGGTAACATGTGGAGGATACACATATGGACTGGCCAGAGGGCAGTGCGACATATGGAATGTCACTGGGGTGGCTCCAGCCTGAGAAGGGGGAGGCTACACCAGACAGTGACGGCAGAGCGGACTCTGCCAAGGGAAAGACACGGGCTCACCGCAGGGAGCTGGTCGTGGAAGAATACTCATATGGGATCGCCGCAGGAATCACCACATATGGACCCCAGCCTAGCACAAGTTACACAGGCATACGAGCACTAGGCCTGGCGTCGGACGCTCCGCAACGTCCGACTGCCGGAGGGGTGCGGAGGAACTCACAGGGTTCGCCAGAGTGGGGAACTCGACTGGAGCAAAAAAGCGCACGTATCCGCTCCATGTGGAGGGGAGTGGCGCAGCAAGCCGACACAAGAGCGGAAACTTCGGTGTTACCGGCTGGTTGAAGCGAGCACACAGGAAGAAACCGGCTCAACACGTAGGCTATAAAATCTAGCGAACGTGTTAGGTGTCGCCCAGCCCGCAGCTCTACAGATATCTGTCAGCGAGGCGCCGTGTGCCAGCGCCCAAGAAGAAGCGACACCCCTAGTGGAGTGGGCTCTCAACCCGGGCGGGCAAGGCACGCCTTGGGCTTCGTAAGCCAAGGCGATGGCATCCACTATCCAGTGGGCCATCCTCTGCTTGGAGACAGCCTTTCCCTTCTGCTGGCCTCCGTAACAGAAGAAGAGCTGATCTGAGGTCCTGAGGCTTTGCGTTCTGTCCACGTACAGACGCAGAGCGCGGACGGGACAGAGAAAAGCCAGGGCTGGGTCTGCCTCCTCCGAAGGCAGCGCTTGCAGGTTCACCACCTGGTCCCGGAAAGGAGTGGTAGGAACCTTGGGCACGTATTCGGGCCGGGGTCTCAGGATCACGTGAGAGTTAGCCGGGCCGAATTCCAGGCACGATTCGTCGACCGAAAATGCATGCAGGTCCCCTACCCTCTTGATGGAGGCCAATGCAACCAGGAGTACTGTTTTACAGGACAGAATTTTTAACTCAGCTGACTGCAAGGCTCAAAGGTGGTCTCTGAAGTGCCGAAAGGACCAGAGACAAACCCCAAGAGGGTATAGAGAGTGGGCGAGGAGGATATAGTCTCCTTGCTCCCCTCAGGAATCTGACGATCAGGTCGTGCTTTCCCAACGACTTACCTTCAACTGCATGGTGATGTGCGGCAATGGCGGCAACATACACTTTAAGGGTGGAGGGAGACAGCCTTCGCTCCAACCCGTCCTGCAGGAAGGAAAGCACGGTTCTGACCGAGCAAGTTCGGGGGTTCTCCTCGTGAGAAGAACACCAGTCAACGAATAGGTTCCACTTCAGCATAGAGGCGCCTCGTAGAGGGGGCTCTAGCGGAAGTGATGGTGTCAACTACCGCTGGGGGTAGGTCACCTAGAACCTCCGCGTCCCGTCCAGGGACCAGACATGGAGTTTCCAGAGGTCTGGACGCGGGTGCCACAGGGTGCCCCGTCTCTGAGAGAGCAGGTCCTCTTTCAGAGGAATGGGCCAGGGAGGGCTGTCGCGAGGAGCACAAGTTCGGGGAACCAGGTCCGGTTGGGCCAATACGGTGCAACTAACAAGACCTGCTCCTCGTCCTCCCTGACTTTGCACAAAGTCTGTGCAAGAAGGCTCACTGGGGGAAACGCATACTTGCGTAGGCCCGGGGGCCAGCTGTGTGCCAGAGCATCCGTGCCGAGGGTCCCCTCGGTCAGGGAATAGAACAACTGGCAGTGAGACGTGTCCGGGGCGGCAAACAGATCTACCTGTGCGGTCCCGAAGCGCCTGAAAATCAGCTGGACCACCTGGGGATGGAGTCGCCATTCTCCCGGTAGCACCTGCTGCCGTGAGAGCTCGTCGGCTGCACGGTTGAGCAGGCCAGGAATATAAATGGCACGAAGCGACCTCAGATGCTTCTGACTCCAAAGGAGGAGATGGCGGGCGAGTTGTGACATGCGGCGGGAGCGTAGACCACCCTGACGGTTGATGTACGCAACGGTCGCAGTGCTGTCCGTACGGACCAGTACATGCTTGCCACGAAGCGGCGTTTCGAAGCGGCCCAATGCAAGATGTACTGCTAACAACTCGAGGCAATTGATGAGGCAATGCAGTTGAGGCCCCGTCCACAGACCTGAAGCTGCATGCCCGTTGTACGTGGCCCCCCAGCCGGTGGCAGAGGCATCCGTGGTGACCACAGAGTGCCTGGACACTTGTTCTAGGGGAACACCTGCCACAAGCTGAGAGTTTGGCGACAGTGCGGAGTCACTTGGACCCGGCACGAGCCGCTCTGCCACGCCCATCTCGGGACTCGACCGTGGAGCCAGTGTTGGAGCGGCCTCATATGAAGCAATCCGAGCGGCGTACCGCGGCTGCAGATGCCATATGCCCCAGGAGCCTCTGAAACAGTTTCAGTGGAGCCGCTGTTCTGCGTCTGAGCGTGCTCACGCAGTTCAACACTGACTGGACGCGGGCCTTGGTGAGGCGCGCTGTCATGTTGATCGAGTCCAACTCCACACTGGGAAAAGAGATCCTCTGCCCGGGGGTGAGTTTGCTTTTTCCCAGTTGACCCGAAGCCCTATGGCTGAGGTGACTGAGCACCATGTCCCTGTGTTCGCACAACTGCTCTCTCGACTGAGCGAGAATAAGCCAGTTGTGACAGGGCCAGCCCGAAGGGTAAGACTTTGTACTGATATGCCCGTCCCTCGAACGCAAAGCGAAGAAACGGTCTGTGTCAAGGGAGAATCGAGACATGAAAGTACGCGTCCTTCAGGTCGATCGCTGCAAACCAATCTTGGGGACGGATGCATTTGTAAATGCGTTTCTGCGTAAGCATCTTGAACGGGCAGTCTGTTGAAGGGACCGGTTCAAGACACGCAGGTCCAAGATTCGCCGTAACCCACCGCCTTTCTTGGGTACAATGAAGTACGGGCTGTAGAGGCCGGTCTTCATATCGGCTGGAGGGACCGGCTCGATCGCGTCCTTCGCCAGTAGGACTGCGATCTCTGCCCTGAGCACAGGGGCACTGTCCGCCAGAACACGGGTGAACAGAACGCCCCTGAATACAGGGGGACGCCGGGCGAACTGAATCGCATAGCCGAGTCTGACAGTACGGATGAGCCAGCGAGACGGGCTGGGAAGCGCTAGCCAGGCTCCCAGACACCGCGCAAGCGGAATCAACGGCACCACAGACGTACCCGGGGTGGGGCAGCGCGGCGGAATGCAGGGACCCGACTCGGACGGCACAGCGGCCCGGAGTGGGGTCTGAGTGTGTGGTGCAACACGTACCTGCTTCCGTCGAATGGCAGAGTGAGTGTGCGGAAGCGTCAGTGCGTCCAGAACACAGCCACTGCTGCTCGCTGGCGAAGAAGAGGGGCTCGAGGGTGACAAGGCATAGCGTCGTCGACCGCCAAGCGCGCCCTCTTGGGACCCAGAGGTTTCAGAATTGCTCTTTAGTTGAAAATGAGGGTACCACTGGCCCGTGGGTCAGTGGCGGAACAGAAAAGGAAACAAAGATTCTCCACCCGGCCCTCCACCGGGGGAAGGAGCGGTGCCTTCACCACCTCCTGAAGAGCAACTTGATTCACTCTGGGTCGCCCGTCTCAGGGTCGTTAGAACCTGCGCTTGCCTCCTGGTTTGGCAGCGGGCTGGACGGGCATGGTCAACTTCCTGCGGCCTGCCCCACGCCGAGGCCTGGATGGTGGCTGCTGCTGCTAAGGCTTAGCGGGGGCGGAGGACGCCGCAGGAGGTCGACCTCGGCGACGAGCGGACGGAGGAGCTGCGGCCGGCGGACGGAGGGAGCAGCAGCGGTCCGCAGGGGCAGGATGTGTCGGATGGCCTCCGTCTGCTTCTGGGCGGCTGAGAACTGTTGGGCGAAGCTCTCGACCGCGTCGCCGAATAACCCAACCTGGGAAGAGGGGCATCCAGGAACCGACATTTATCGGTGTCCCTCATATCCGCGAGGTTGAGCCAGAGGTGGCGCTCCTGGACCACCAAGGTGGACATCGCCTGACCGACTGAACGTGCAGTTTCCTTCGTCGCTCGGAGAGCGAGGTCGGTTGCCACACGGAGCTCCCGGAGGAGAACCACCCTCGTTCATGTCAATGAGCGCCTGGGCCTGATGGACCTGTAGAAGCGCTATGGCATGGAGGGCAGAAGCAGCCTGTCCACAGGCTCTGCAGCCTTGGACGGGAGGCGTGGATTGCCCCGCCAGGAGGAAGCGGACGCCGGACACAATTGCATCGAGACGGCACGCTCCACCGGGGGAACATCCACATACCCCTTAGCCGCCCCGCCGTCGAGGGTGGTGAGGAGGGAGGAGCCACTAGGACAGCTTCTGGCACTATACGGCGCCTTCCACGTCCTAGTAAGCTCCTAATGCACTTCCGGAAAGAATGGCACTGGGGCGGAGCGCTGAGAACCAGCACGGCCCGCCCCGAGATACCAATCGTCCAACCGAGAAGGCTCGGGACGTGGTGGAGGGTTCCACACAAGCCCGACCCTCTCGGCGGCCCGGGAAAGCATAGCCGCCCATTCTGGATCTGACTCGGGCAACGCCACACTCCCAGAGAGGGGTAACACAGCCGAATCCTCATCTCCAGAGGACTGAGCTCCCCCTCCGATGCTGCGATCGACATCTGATCGTCAGGTGGGGCCCCAAAGGACACGGCTGGCCGACAACGAGAGGGGCCAGTGCGTTCGTTTGGGGGCTCCAACGGCGGCAGCGCTTGAGAGGCGTGAGGGGCCCACGGAGATTGCCTTGGCGGGGAAGCCCTCACGGTAATCCTCAGATCACCCTGACCATGCGCAAAAGTAGGTCCATTCTGAGGTCCAGAATAAACACTAGATCTGGGCATAGGCGAGGGGACTGCACCTCCCTTGAGGTAAGCGAGTCTTGATCTAAGCGCTGCCATAGTCATATTCCCGCAATGAGAACATGAACTATTCACAAAAGCTGCTTCAGCGTGCTGAATGCCCAAACACGAGAGGCAACAATTGTGGCCGTCTGCTGGCGCCAGGGAACAACCGCACCAAGAAACGCACAAGCGGAATGTCATCCTGAAAAGGACGCAGCGTCACGCTTGTGTTGCTCTTTTAGTTGAAAACAAAAAATATAAAGAGAAAAAATAACTCTCTCAGTGCTGAAGCACCCAGGGATAGCCGCGGTGTAATCGGGGTACACACTCACGAGAGGAACGCCCACTGAGACCGACACATACAGACACACACACACACAAGCAATGCTGTGAAAACAGCAGTTGTGAGCTGTAATGCTCGCGGCCACCGCTGATCGCGCCGTCACACCAGCACTGGAACAGAGTATTCTCTTTGAAGTCTTCAACGATCGATGCAGCAGTCTGCAGAACTCAGAGTCAAAACGAAAGACAATGAGTGCGTGCGTCCGCTTCCTGTTTATACCCGCGCTGCGGGGCGGGGCGCGTGACGCGTTTCACGCACGCCAACGTTCATTGGCTTGTTCTGTAGACACTCGAAGTTGATAGGGCTCCCTGAAGTGATCCCCTAACGTCGTCACGTCGACGTCACGTCGAACGTGAGCGACTGAAGGGGAACTGCAGCATCTAATCACATGTGATTTCCCCCTCACAATTATGTGTCAATAATAATGAGATCTGCACTTCATCAATAATACCTCTGAGTAAATAGCATGGCTTTTATATTTACATGTAAATATCGCTATTACCTTGTCATGTGAAATGAACTGCATGTAGATTAAGGATTACAAATTAGTCTCATGAATAGTTGATTGCATGGAGGATATGAGGAAGGCTGAGAGTATTTCATTAACCCAACGCTAACGAAGAGTGAGTCTGCTCACCCTAACGAGAAAATGTCTATCATCCTTGCTCTCCATTCCTACAGTGTTACAGGAGATGATGTGGTTATATTTAGCTCAGGTGAACATAGAATATTTTTCTCTCTGCTATACTGGCATCTACATGTCCAGATGCTAATGCAAGTAAACAACCGAAAAGCATGCTTTCACTCGATCTCTCATTTTCATGGCATATAATCAAGATTTGCATCAAACACACTTTAGCATGTGCTGGTATTAGTCAAGCGTGAATCAAAAACTTAACTTTTTTTGTAATTGTACTATATTGGAACAATACGTGCAACATATGGCAAAGAATTCGATTTCATTATCTTAACCAGCACTTTCACTAGCATAGAAACACCTGTTTGTTTATATATAAGCATCTCGGTGCATCTGGTCTTGAAGCCATTAAACCATTTCTTTTATGTGTTTAATTCACAGAAAGTGTGTACAGAGAAGCTTGACTTGTCAAACAGTATACATCTTAATTTCGGCTCTCTTTTAGTGGTTTGAAAGTCTTTTTAGCCATTAAATGCGATTCCTTTTTTGTTCATTAAAGGGTAAAATCCTGAACAATAGCCCAATCCATTTTCAATTGCTATGTTGAGGGCTCAAAAGTGCTTCTCATCTTCACGAGTCAGGATGATTGCAAATAAATATAGGTTGCGGCTCCTTACTGCACGAGTGTAGTTTAAAGTGCTTTCATTTTTACAGTAAATGCATTTCCATCTTTGTTCCATTTAAAAAATAAACATATGAACATTGACATATGATGCGCCGCATAACAATTAGCCAATGAATTCAATGAGAGTCAGTCTTAGCAGGTAATATGCTTTCAATTTCATGTAATCTCCGTACGCACACCATCTCTTGAGAGAACTGTCAATGGCACTGCCAGTCTCATTACATGAGATTTTGTTGTCATATCGTATATGAGGCTGAAGGCTCACTTGAAAGTGAAAATAAATGAGTGAAAGAGTGAAAAGGACAAGAATTACTAACATGGAGGGGGGAGGATAAGATGCGGTGGTACTGGAGGACTGGTGGATGATTATTACGTGAAAACTGTCAGTAAAGTTCTCATGCATTGGATCAGTGTGAAGCATCTTAGAATGTGTGTGAGAGGATTTGGACACTTCCTCAAGAATATTACCAGGTTAGATTTGGACCCTGGCCTAAGTTTGAGTCTTGAATAAGGCAGGAGAGGAAATGTGCTCAGGATGAACTCACAAACATCTTGCTGGGCAACTATGAGGCCATATTTCTTTTAAAGGTGAAGAGAGGGAGGAGGAGCAGGGTAGCAGAAAAAGGAGCCGCTCACGTCAACAGCACAGCCTGAGACTCGAGGCTGTTCATCACTTCCTGCAGAGTGAATGCAAGGAAGGGGGAAAAAAAGCATGATGATGGTAAGGCAAGGCACATACGAAAAAAAGAAAGTGAAGAAATTCTTCACAGCTGGACATCACATAGTTTTACCTCTCACGGCAGCCACGACTTGACAGATGATGGTTTTAGTAAAAACACTTTGCTTGATTAGACTTACAGGTTGCTGTAACCTTGATTTTGTTTATGTATGACTTTATAAAACACTACCTGTTTTAAATAAGGGAAGAAAATCACCTTTACAGAAATAGTTCACCCCAAAATAAGTCTGTCATTATTTACTCCCTATTTTAATATTATTATTATTTACCCTCACCATGACGCTGTTTATGTATGCATATGCACATACATTTTTAAAGAAATGTCACATAGATATTTGTTTATAAAAAGAAAACAGTTCATAAGTAAAACGGCTTTCATACTATAAAAATGCACCATTATGTTTGCAATAATGCATGCTACTATACACTAAGTTTGAGTTATGAAAGATTTTTTATATATTTTTGAAAGCATTCTTATGCTCAACAAGACTACATATAATATAAATATATAGAAAATATAGAAATACAGCAAGATTTTGATATTATTAGTACAATTTAAAATTAAAAACTGTTTTCTATTTTAATATATTTAAATATTATCATCATTCCACCAGTCTTTAGTGTCACATGATCCTTCAGAAATCAATCTAATATGCTGATTTGGTGCTTAAGAAATATTTGTTGTTATTGTCAATGTTGAAAACAGATATGCTGCTTAATATGTTGGTATAGAAACCATGAAACATAATTTTTCAATATCCTTTTATTGAATAGAAAGTTTAAAAGAAACAACAGCATTTATTTGAAATAGTTATTTTTTCATTGCAATGTAAAAATCTTTACCCTTGCTGACTAAAAGTATTAATTATTTTTTTTAGAATTCTTACTGACCCCAAACTTTTAAATGGTACTGTACGAAAATATAAAAATGTTTTTCACAAAATAAAACATTCTATGGTAGTTTTACATGGAACCGAATGGTGTCTTATAATCCAGTGAACAAGTTAAAGGCAAATAGTCTGTGGCAAGAAAGCTGTCAGGGTTTGTGCAGGTAGCTGAAGACGAGGACACGGAATCTTAATATAAGAGTTTTAATAACAAAATGAAAACTTTCAAACTCAAAACAAGAACAAAACTCCAGGGCTTCATGGGTTTACACACAACCATACGTAGACGACGATCGACAAACACTGAGGGAAAACACAGGGCTTAAATACACATGGAATGATTGAATTAACTGAACACAGGTGATAAAACTGAACACAAACGAGGAGCGGGAAAACTTAACAGGACTAAACCAAAAACCACAAAGACAGGGGAAACCAAGATCACAAAACAGTTTAAACATACAGAAACGTGACACTACCTCCCCCCTTCTCGAAGGCGCGACCTCGCGCCGTATAACATCCAAAGGGGTGGGAGGGTGGGCGCCCTGGAGGCTGACGAGGGCATGGTGCAGGTCCAGGAAGCCTCCAGGGCGGAGCAGGCTGCGGGCGTGGCAATGGCGGAGCAGGCTGTGGGCGTGACCAAGGCGGAGCAGGCTGTGGGCGTGACCAAGGCGGAGCTGTGGGACCCTCGGGCGTCCAAGGCGGAGCTGTGGGACCCTCGGGCGTCCAAGGCGGAGCTGTGGGACCCTCGGGCGTCCAAGGCGGAGCTGTGGGACCCTCGGGCATCCAGGGCGGTGAAGACCCTTCAGGTGGCCAGGGCGGTGAAGACCCTTCAGGTGGCCAGGGCGGTGCAGACCCTTCAGGTGGCCAGGGCGGTGCAGACCCTTCAGGTGGCCGTGGTGGTGAAGACCCTTCGGGTGGCCATGGCGGTGAAGACCCTTCGGGTGGCCATGGCGGTGCAGACCCTTCAGGTGGCCATGGCGGTGTTATCTTTTCGGGCCTCCGTGGATCTTTGGCCGGCCACGGTGAAGGCGTATGGCGCCCCCCCAAAATTTTCTTGGGCAGGACAGGCTCATGATCGGGAACTGACTTGACATCAACGGGCGCTGGGTCAACGGGCTCTGGGTCTGGGTCAACGGGCTCTGGGTCTGGGTCAACGGGCTCTGGGTCTGGCGCTGGGTCAACGGGCTCTGGCTCTGGCGCTGGGTCAACGGGCTCTGGCTCCGGGTCAACGGGCTCTGGGTCAGGGTCAACGGGCTCTGGCGCTGGCTCTGGGTCAACGGGCTCTGGCTCTGGCGCTGGGTCAACGGGCTCTGGCTCTGGCGCTGGGTCAACGGGCTCTGGCTCTGGGTCAACGGGCTCTGGCTCTGGGTCAACGGGCTCTGGCTCTGGGTCAACGGGCTCTGGCTCTGGGTCAACGGGCTCTGGCTCTGGGTCAACGGGCTCTGGCTCTGGGTCAACGGGCTCTGGCTCTGGGTCAACGGGCTCTGGCTCTGGGTCAACGGGCTCTGGCGCTGGCGCTGGGTCAACGGGCTCTGGCTCTGGCGCTGGGTCAACGGGCTCTGGCTCTGGCGCTGGGTCAACGGGCTCCGTGCTGGATTGGACCAGCATATCAGGAAACTCGGGGCTGGACGGGACCAGCATATCAGGAAACTCGGGGCTGGAGGGGACCAGCATATCAGGAAACTCGGGGCTGGACGGGACCAGCATATCAGGAAACTCGGGGCTGGGCTCAGGCTCTGGCGGGCAGGCGACGGGCTCAGGCTCTGGCGGGCAGGCGACGGGCTCAGGCTCTGGCGGGCAGGCGACGGGCTCAGGCTCTGGCGGGCAGGCGACGGGCTCAGGCTCTGGCTGGATGTGGCTGACGTGAACCCCAGCCTTGGTTGCCTTCTTTTTGGCCAATCGCACCGATATCAGTGGGGGATCAGTCATACCGGATATCATCCGGGGAAGTCCAGGGACCGATCTGGCGGCAGGGCTGATGCGGTGTGCAGGCTCTGGTGGGCAGACGATGGGCTCTGGTGTGAGCGTGCAGGTGATGGGCTCAGGCGTTGGCGTGCAGGTGATGGGCTCAGGCGTTGGCGGGCTTGGAGCTGGCTGGAGTGGGAGATCTTCAACGTGGTAGCTGGATCCACACGCCCACAGCGTGTGATCCACAAACTCCAGGAAGGATAGATGGAGGTCCTTGACAAGAATTATCTGGGATAACGGGTCCTTTAATCCACCCCAGAAACTTTGTGTTAATTCTTCCTCCTCCAACGACATGTCATCATACAGCTCCAGGTAAAGCCCTGCATACTCCTCAAGAGAGCGCTCATCTTGAAAGAGGATAGGTGTGTTAATTGGTTTCACCTTTTTCCTCCGGTGACATCTCCTCTGGCTCATCTTCGTTTTTATATTGTACGGTCGATCGTTCTGTCAGGGTTTGTGCAGGTAGCTGAAGACGAGGACACGGAATCTTAATATAAGAGTTTTAATAACAAAATGAAAACTTTCAAACTCAAAACAAGAACAAAACTCCAGGGCTTCATGGGTTTACACACAACCATACGTAGACGACGATCGACAAACACTGAGGGAAAACACAGGGCTTAAATACACATGGAATGATTGAATTAACTGAACACAGGTGATAAAACTGAACACAAACGAGGAGCGGGAAAACTTAACAGGACTAAACCAAAAACCACAAAGACAGGGGAAACCAAGATCACAAAACATAGTTTAAACATACAGAAACGTGACAAAAGCACTATTAAAGAATAATAAAAATGAATGAATGAATGAATTCTCTGATTGGCTGTTGCATAATAACTGAACTTGGGTGAGCAAACAGAAGATACACTAAAGTAGTAGACACTGAATGGATCTCTAAAAATTCTATGCCTAACACTAAAAATTCCATGCCAACGTGATTGGTTGTCAAGTGTCTCTTAACAACTTGATGCCATATTGTATTGGCTTCTTTACAAAAAGTGAACTATATCTTTAGTTCAAAGGCTAAATTGATGATATCTTCCCTGCAGTTAATTATGAAATACAAGTATAACCCATTAAGATAACCAGAAGCGATATTATTTTTGATTAGCTCGGTGCAACTAGCACAGTGTGGTTCCAAACGTTCATTCCAGCCGGAGTGTCACAGCAACGCAAGGCTTCAGAATAGAAAAAAATAAAAAAGCCCTGTCTCCTCACTAAAGTGCCATCCCTACTCACGTCTGTCATAAGCCTCACTGTAAACACTTTTGCACTGCATGTTTCATCACCAGTAAATACACCACTAAGTCACAGACTGAGGAGGGAGATAGAAAGAGACACAGTGAAACATGAATGTGTTGACTTGTCATAAGCATCATCGTCTGTCTGTTGACTCGGTGCTGTGCCACTGGCTGCCATCTTAGTTTCAGTACACATGAACTACAGACCTCAGGAAACTCGTTGTTGTCGCAACGATGAGCCACTCAACTGAGTCACATCGCAGATTTGAGTTCGTATGCACATGTGCGTGTAAGTAGAGTTTGTTTAAGAGGAAATCAGTATTATTATATGCCCACAGAATTCTAAAAGCCGGCCTTTTTCCTCAAGGCTCAGAAGAATGAAATTTGACTTTACAGACTTGGAGGCTTCCAGAGATACAATTAAAGATGACACTGTAATTACAGCACGAGAGAGAAAGTACACCGAGGTGGTGGGTGGATGAATGAAAGAGCGGGAGCTCGAGAGCGACGGAAAGCTCGTAGAGAGGTAGAGGCGGCAGAAACGAAGTGAAATGTAAATCAAAGCAGGCGATAGTTTGATAAAGTAATCGGTGCTCCAGGAACAAGCAGCAGACCCCGGTGTCAGCTCTTACCGATTCAACCGAGCTCCCACGGACACCGCCAGCATCAGATTTACAAATTGAAAATCATTAATAATTCTAACCAGGACGTGATAAATCTGAAATCACTCTCGATGAACCTGGACACACTTCCATAAATCAAAAAGATTACTTGGGAATTTTTAAAAATCTGACGTCAAAGTGTCAGGCTTACTAATGGTTTTTGTAGATCTCTCACAGTGATACGCTATTAATCTGTGATACATTTGAAATATGTCAGCGGGCCGATATGTGATCTCTCTAATATCAGCGGAGGGGTGTTTTACGCTCAAAACACGACGAGAGAGAAGGGCTGAGGTGGCGGGGGGTGCAGAAAGAGAGAAATGGAGGTGAAAGTGTGTGTCGGACAGACTAATAAGTGCTGTTTGCAGAGTCTACTTATAGTAGCCAGGCGACATCCATTTGAGAAGTCACATGTTAGCGTCAGTGTCCAACTCTCGTTTTTGCAACTGGTCTACGGATAGGCCTGAGCGAGTCAAACTGGTAAACAACAGAGCAAACAACTCAGACATCGCAACTTTCACTCATCTCTGAATTGAAATAAACTTGAAATGACTTAAAGTAGTGATCTGTGAATGAGCTTGTTTTTAGTGACCTCTTTGGTTAAAATAAAAGTACATCTTCGTGTGATGACACCTTAAAATATTCTGTGAAAAACTGAAATGCTGCCAAATATAGGGTTTTTGCAAGAAAAAATAATTTCCATATCATTTTCTTTGAAAAAAAAAACAGTAAAAGGACATTCCAATGGACCCCTGTCAATGAGCAAATTTTCAAAAATGAGTAATTGTTATTTTTAATGGACAAAGAAAAGTACTTCTATCAGAAAATGTAGAAATTAAAATGATTTTAGATGTTTAATTACTATTTGGAGCACTGGGATCGCTAGACGATGGCCTAATTATTGTGAACCTCAAATTTGATCAAATTTGCATTTTTCACTTGTTTTGCCTATACAGCTTATAATAAGCCAGTGTAAAATAAAAAATAATAATATTTTAAATGTTTTTAAACAATATAAATGTTTAAAAAGTTGCAGGACATATTCTTACTAGTGTATTATTGCATGTGATTATTATTTGTGAAGATTTTATATTGAATTATTAAATGTAATGAATATACAACAATGTAGTATTGGCATTATATATAAAGGTGCAAGATAAATGGTGTTCTGTACGCATCAATTGGAAAAGGAACAAGGGATTTAACTTGGACTAACAAAAAAGCCTAACTATTTTGCTTCCTCGTTTCAGAAGTCCACCACACACCACTGCTATGCGAGGGAAAGTTAAATATATAAATGTTTAATTTGAGCTATTTTTCACACATCACTGCTCTGGGTTATCTAAGATAATACCCAGTTTAGCTGAGGCCCCTGCAGCCTGCTGGGTTGAGCACAGTCTTTTGCTTGTTTGAGCCGGATGCTAAGCCTGAGAGCCTCCATTGTGCTCACTGTGATATCTACTCCGGCAAGAACAGGGCACCCATGCAATCTGAATGTTATTTGCTCTCAAAACCTCTTCTTTCATCCTAAACCATGGATGAAAGAATCAATTAATCTACTACCTCTACCTCTCCCTCTCCCTCTCTCTCCTGTCTCATCTCTCTCTCTCTCTCTCTCTCTCTCTCTCTCTCTCTCTCTCTCTCTCTCTCTCTCTCTCTCTCTCTCTCTCCTCTCTCTCTCTCTCTCTCTCTCTCTCTCTCTCTCTCTCTCTCTCTCTCTCTCTCTCTCTCTCTCTCTCTCTCTCTCTCTCCTGTCTCTAAGCTGGGACATCCAAAGCACAACCATTCTGTGTGTCCCATGTACCCACAAGGCTATCAGCTTCAACTCAACTCTTTTTTAACTTATTTGTCCCATAACCAATATGAAAAAAAACTGTAATTGTCATAGTAATTACATGATAATTATGTGTAACAAGGACACTGTCATATAACGTGTTACTGCTTTGCAATGGGTGTTTGCAAATTATTTTCATATTTCTTTATAACTATTAATTAGTCCTAAACTTTAGAGACCCACCAAATGGAATCATTTATCAGTATTCCCAAACCGATAACCATTAAAGGACAATTCCGGCGCAAAATTAACCTAGGGTGTAATATCACAATACCGAGTGGACCGTTCTCTGGGATTTGTTTTCATGATAATCGAATGTAAAGAGTTTTATCTCTAAAAAACTGTTTAGCTTATAACTCTAGTATGGGGCATAGAGTAAGTAAAAATCGCTAGTAAATACCACTAACAAGGCTCAAAATAGCCCCACGCTAACACGGTAGCATAATGCCAAGTGAGCGGTTCGACTGGTCGAGACTGTTTTCCAAAGATGGCTCCTGCCTGTAAACGTGAAGTGGACTGTCTCTATAAAATCTTCTTATTAAACTGTCTGTACACTTACAAAGTTCTCAATGCTTCGGTTTGCAGGTTGGGACCCTCATGCTACCGTGTTAGCATGGGGCTATTTTGAGCCTTGTTAGTGGTATTAACTCGATGCCCCATACTAGCGTTGTGTTTATTTGTGAAAATTATCTTGATGAACAAAATCAATATAAAATCAATATATTTTTTGCGTAAGTTCAAAAGACTATGGAAAAATCCTATTGGGTTTTTATCAAGGGATCCAGTGTTGCTAACTTCTGGGTTGGCCTATCACTGCAGCACTCTATACAATAATGTCGTAATTTTGTCCTTGACTTTTTTTTCAGCTGTCTGCTGTTTGTGATGGTAACATCATTGGATCTTCTGAGGGGATAGGCCTACATGCATCCTGACTCTTTTCAGTCAGCTGTCACTATTAATTGGCTTTTCCTGTCATTACCTTCAAAAGACAGGAAAAATCCAGCACAATAATCTAAGAAACCGCCCCCCTCCCCCACCCGAAACACACTGAGAGTAATTAGCAGAAGGTTTAATTGGCTCAAAAATAAAAATCTCTTGGTGAACTGTACGCCGTTCATGACAGAGATGCTCGCGCAGTCCCCAGACGATCACGTTAAAAGTGAAGTATTTGTTTGATTGCCTCTCAGCGGAGTATACGGGGCCTCGCCAACAACGCAGGTGCACTTTTCATGTGAAAATCTTTTTCTCACGATTCAGAAGCACGCACTTCTTACTTCTCCTCTTTTTTATAGTTGAGACGAAGAACGAGAGAGAGAGAGAAGGGGTGGAGTTTCTGAAGGCGACGGAAACAAAACTCAGTCTTTGACAGTGACATCAAAGGAGATGGCTTCTTTTGTGTTGGGAGAAGAGGTGCGTTTGAAGTGCTCTCCTGGAAATACTGGAGTGCAGGAACGAGTTCATTGTTACCCGGCTCTGCCGATGATTATCTTCCATAGGCACAGAGCAGTGAAGGGGCCTGTCAGACAGTCAGACAAGTAATGATCTATACACCCGATGCCGAGGTTTCAACTCACAGCAAGACACAGACACGTTCAACATGCTGCTCATTCAGAGATTCAGGATTGGAGAAAGCTTATCATTATCCACCCTGTTTTTTTTCCCCAACCAATACATGTTAAGAGATGAGGTATTATTTTGACAATTTGGCCATTTCATTTGCACATCAAGTTATTAGTTTATACAAATGTGTGTTCGCACCATAGCTTTCCTAAATATCTCAAACAATGTGGTCCAAAAGTCTCAAGGCAGCTTGTCAAAATACTTCTATTGTGCAGTTTTGAAAATTAAATGGGTTATTTGGAATAAATTTAAACACATTTAAAAGCAAAATCAATATCCATCCATCCATCCATCCATCCATCCATCCATCCATCCATCCATCCATCCATCCGAATGTCTGTCTATCTATCTATCTATCTATCTATCTATCTATCTATCTATCTATCTATCTATCTATCTATCTATCTATCTATCTATCTATCTATCTATCTATCTATCTATCTATCTATCTATCTATCTATCTATCTATCTATCTATCTATCTATCTATCTATCTATCTATAGCTATGTTTCCATCCACACGTTTTTATCCGCATTAAGTGATATCGAAGGAAAAATGCCTTATGGAAACAGTAAAATTCGATTGAATTTCATGAATATCGACTCAAATGAAATACGATCAGTCTCATTTTTTATCTTGATTTTATCTTGATGGATATACGGCTTATGCGATCAACGCAGATGGAAACGTTATTATGGTGCGATCCATTTTGCCTAGTAAAACTTTGTTTGCAAATGTTGGCTTGAATGTTGTGCAATTCGGTGAGAAAATGAATGGAAACACCTTAACATGTCTCAAATCAATTCGATATACCAATTTGATCGCAAAAAAGCATTTTCAACATTGATAATAATAATAACAACTATTATTAATAATTGAGCACCAATAATAATAACTGTGTCACGTTTTGATGTGTTCTGTTAATCTTTTGTGATCTTGTTTCCCCCTGTCTTTGTGGTTTTTGGTTTAGTCCTGTTAAGTTTTCCCGCTCCTCGTTTGTGTTCAGTCTCATCACCTGTGTTCAGTTAATTATCCAATCATTTCAAGTGTATTTTACCCCTGTGTTTTCTCCCAGTGTTTGTCGATCGTCGTCCATGTGTGGTTGTGTGTAAATCCTGATTTCCTGGAGTTTTGTTCTTGTTTCATTTTTGGAAGTTTCATTTTGTTTATTAAACCTATTATATGGAAATTCCGTGTCCTCGTCTTCAGCACCTGCACAAACCCTGACAGAACGATCGACCTTTAAAAAAAATGAAAATGGGCCGAAGGAGGAAAAGCATGGTGGTGAGCCCCTTTGAAATTCCAATCCTCTTTCAAGAGGAGCTCTCTCTTGAGGAGTATGCGGGGCGTTACCTAACCCTCTACAATGATGGGTCGATGGAGGAAGAGGAGTTAATAAAGAGTTTCTGGGGTGGTCTGAAGGACCCCTTGGCCCAGATAATTCTAGTCAAGGATCTCCATCTATCCTTCCTGGAGTTCGTGGATCACACGTTGTGGGCGTGTGGATCCAGCTACCTGGTGGAGGATCTCCCACTCCAGCCAGAGACCATCCAACCAGAGCCCGTCGCCAGCCCGCCAACGCCTGAGCCCATCACCTGCACGCCAACGCCTGAGCCCATCACCTGCACGCCAACGCCTGAGCCCATCACCTGCACGCTCCCACCAGAGCCCATCGTCTGCCCACCAGAGCCTGCACACCGCATCAGCCCTGCCGCCAGATCGGTCCCTGGACTTCCCCGGCTGATATCCGGTATGACTGATCCCCCACTGATATCGGTGCGACTGGCCAAAAAGAAGGCTGCCGAGGCTGGGGTTCAAATCAGCCACATCCAGCCAGAGCCTGAGCCCGTCGCCTGCCCGCCAGAGCCTGAGCCCGTCGCCTGCCCGCCAGAGCCTGAGCCCGTCGCCTGCCCGCCAGAGCCTGAGCCCAGCCCCGAGTTTCCTGATATGCTGGTCCCGTCCAGCCCCGAGTTTCCTGATATGCTGGTCCCGTCCAGCCCCGAGTTTCCTGATATGCTGGTCCCGTCCAGCCCAGAGTTTCCTGATATGCTGGTCCCATCCAGCACGGAGCCCGTTGACCCAGAGCCAGAGCCAGAGCCCGTTGACCCAGAGCCAGAGCCAGAGCCCGTTGACCCAGAGCCAGAGCCAGAGCCCATTGACCCAGAGCCAGAGCCCGTTGACCCAGCACCAGACCCAGAGCCCGTTGACCCAGACCCAGAGCCCGTTGACCCAGACCCAGAACCCGTTGACCCAGCGCCCGTTGATGTCAAGTCAGTTCCCGATCATGAGCCTGTCCTCCCCAAGAAAATTTTGGGGGGGCGCCATACGCCTTCGCCGTGGCCGGCCAAAGATCCACGGAGGCCCGAAAAGATAACACCGCCATGGCCGCCTGAAGGGTCTTCACCGCCATGGCCACCTGAAGGGTCTTCACCGCCATGGCCACCTGAAGGGTCTGCACCGCCATGGCCACCTGAAGGGTCTGCACCGCCATGGCCACCTGAAGAGCCTGCACCGCCTTGGACGCCCGAGGGTCCCACAGCTCCGCCCTGGACGCCCGAGGGTCCCACAGCTCCGCCCTGGACGCCCGAGGGTCCCACAGCTCCGCCCTGGACGCCCGAGGGTCCCACAGCTCCGCCCTGGACGCCCGAGGGTCCCACAGCTCCACCATGGCCACGCCCACAGCCTGCTCCGCCCTGGCCACGCCCACAGCCTGCTCCGCCCTGGCCACGCCCACAGCCTGCTCCGCCCTGGCCACGCCCACAGCCTGCTCCGCCGTGGTCACGCCCACAGCCTGCTCCGCCCTGGAGGCTTCCTGGACCTGCACCATGCCCTCGTCAGCCTCCAGGGCGCCCACCCTCCCACCCCTTTGGATGTTATACGGCGCGAGGACGCGCCTTCGGGGAGGGGGGAGGTACTGTCACGTTTTGATGTGTTCTGTTAATCTTTTGTGATCTTGTTTCCCCTGTCTTTGTGGTTTTTGGTTTAGTCCTGTTAAGTTTTCCCGCTCCTCGTTTGTGTTCAGTCTCATCACCTGTGTTCAGTTAATTATCCAATCATTTCAAGTGTATTTTACCCCTGTGTTTTCTCCCAGTGTTTGTCGATCGTCGTCCATGTGTGGTTGTGTGTAAATCCTGATTTCCTGGAGTTTTGTTCTTGTTTCATTTTTGGAAGTTTCATTTTGTTTATTAAACCTATTATATGGAAATTCCGTGTCCTCGTCTTCAGCACCTGCACAAACCCTGACAAACTGATCATAACTGAGTAGCAAATCAGCATATTAGAATGATTTCTGAAGGATCATGTGACACTGAAGACTGTTGAAAATTCAGCTTTGTCATCACAGGGATAAATTACAAAAATATATTAAAACAGAAAACAGCTCTTTTTAATTTGTATAATATTTAACTATATCTGTAATCAGCTCTTTCAAAAGCATTACAAAAAATATTAATCATTCCAAACTTTTGACCAATAGTTTAAATGTTACAATTCAGGGCAGTTCACCCAACTTTAATAGGCAACGTTGGGAGTCGGGAGGCACAAATAGAGGAACACGTTTATGAGTGTACTTACTGAATTTTGTAGGACTTTTAGAAAAGAAAGCCTCTTTTGCTATTATTGTACATGGGCAGGCAGTCTATAGTGCTGCCTGTAAAATCTTTGCTAGAGGGTCATTAAGGATATTTCATTATCTCCATATTGCCAAGGTCAGGTTGTCCATATATCCAGTTTACAACTGCTGTGGGAATATGCTGCAAGTGTAGTATAATAGACCAGAAAATGTCCACACCGGGAGTGATGGGAAATCAATATCAGGGCCCAGCTCATCAATATAAACCCCATTTTCACAAGCAGGAAGAAGGCACTCAAGAAAAAAAGCAAGGAAAAATAAATTAAATCAAAGAGAAGAAAATATAATAAAATAACAGGCCAGTGTTCATAATGTGCTTTTTCGTTGTTGTGTTGTGTTCTGGGAGCGAGTCATCAGATGAGGGGAGTCGGGAAACCAGGTTTGGCTTGATTTTGCTGTAATCCACCCGTGCTGGATGGAGTCGGTCGTAAATGTTATGCTACACGTGTGTAAGTGTGTTACAGTAAACGAGAACATGGGTCGTGACTCGTGACAATGACTTTTGTTACAGCCATCTCTGCATCTGAACTGATTCATACAGCTGCTCTCTGTATATGTATGTTGTTGTGACATCTGACATCATTTTGAAACAGAAAACATCTTGAGAATGCTAACACACTGTACAAAGCCACTAAACATTAAAACCATATCATAACACAAAGTTAATAATTAATAATTGCAACTCATTCTTTAGTAATTGTGTTTAGTAACTTATTTACAATGGAAATGTATTGGGTAAGACCTTGCATCAAGAAAAAAAAATTAAAATACACACCGTTTTGAAAGTTCCACCACAAAAGATAAAAGCTAAGTGTTAAAATTTGACAAATGTGATAAAAGCGCTTAAAATTCGTGTTTAAAGTTATATTAAATTCAGTTATTCTGTGATGACCATATAAAACCAATGAACATGGTAATATCTAAATGATATGTGAAAGGATACAAAGGACTATTTAAATATGCACCTACATAAATTAAATCAAAACCGTAAATTATTCTGCCTATTACTATAGTCCCACTGCTAAAAGGATCCTTTTCTATGGAATAATTCATTTAAAGGGATAGTTCACCCAAAAATGAAAATTCTATCTGGCCCATTGTCACATCTAGTTTTGGTTTTGTCTCATGTTCATGTTACATGTCTTATTTTGTGGTTTTCACTGTCATGTTATCCTGTCATGTGTTCCCCTTTGGGCCAATCAACTTGGTTACCAACATTCATTAAAATATCTTTTGTGTTCAGAAGAAATAAATATTCATACAGGTTTGGAAAACTTGAGGGCGAGTAAATATGACCGAATTTAACTACTCCTTTAGGTGTTTTTAACAAAAATACAACCAATACATTTCTTCTTCAAATATATATATAGAATTTTCATCCCACTTACATTATAAGTGTGTTGTTGTAGAGACAGTTTTTATAAACCAATTCATCTGTTGTAATTGACAGTACATAGACGCTAAACTTATTTTTAACCTGGAACATTCTATAATCAAATATAGAACACAATATACCAACATGCAGTATATGTCATAATGACAAAATGATAGCCCAATATGTAATTTCATGACAATAAAGGTTCCTATAGTCAATATAGTGACGCCTAGGGGTACAGTACCTTAAAAGTGACATAAGGGCGCTTAACTCTGCTTCAGATTTTGACACTTTGGGAGTGAGTATGGGTTGGTTGTTTGGCAATTTTAGTCAATAATATAGTACATAAAGTCCCAAAGGCCTTAATATGATTTGAAAATTGCATATATCTGATATTACTAAAAAGTCCCCCCCTTACACAAACACCAGACTGCTGAAACATCCTGTAAGCATAAACTCGAGAGTATTTTTAATCTAAATTTGAAGTGCGGTAAGTGAAGTGAGGTTGTGTAGGCAGTCTTCACTAGCCCGCGGCACTATTAGTTTATGCAGAACTTTGTTTCTCAAGACAAAAATTAAAATGCTACGAAGACACTCTCGATAACAATGCCAGAAATCGGATGATTTGATTTGGACGTCGAATTCCGACACGTGTCATGGATCGATTCATGGCGATGAGGGTTAAAGGTCAACTGTATACATTGACAGTCACAAGATGTGACTGCTTTGACCATGAATGCACTGGGTTGCGTCAGGTCTGATAAGTCAGAGGGACTTCCACCACGCAGAGGGGACGCTTTCTTGTAAAATACAGCAAGGCTTCTCCTTCACAGGGAATAATGCTCGGCCCACCCTCTTTCCACACGCATACACCCCCATATACACACTGACACAAGCACATTTTTCGCTCTCATCTCGTGCGGAATGCTTATTAACATCCTCTGCGGCATGTTAATGGCTTATTGACCAAATATGGTGTAATGAGGAGCCGGGAGTGGGCCTGTGGTGATCTATGGCGGAGGGAAAGTGGCTTGTGCCGCAAAGATGATGACCTAATTTTAATATCGCGGCACAAGCTGAGAAAATGACCCCCGCTCTGATGACAGCTATTGTGGGCGAAAGTCTCACAGTTACTGTACGTGCCACCGCCTGAAGCTGACCCACCCTTAAACCCCATAACAGCAATCCGACCCCATAAACGACTCGCTCGCGCCGTCTCCACGCCATTAAAAAAGTGCGCGAGACAGCAGGCGCAGACAGCAACTTGGCTTTGCCTTTTAAAAGTCACCTTCAAGCGCAAAACCTCGCCACCGACTTAATGCATGCGTTCAAAGGAATAAGGCAAAAGCGGATACAGGAAAAGGGTCTCCGTCCCCCTAGATAACCTTGAAGATGTATGGTGTTTTAACATTCCACACCAGTCCCTGGCTCAGGCATCTTTTAAGCGCATATTTGATCACGGCTCGTACATACTGAAACATTAATACGTTTCCTTTCTAAACAGGCGCTGCACTAGGCTTTTTTTTTCCTGCCTTCCGGAGAAAAGGGGCTATGCAGACTGTCAATGCATGTTACTGTAGGAGGGGGATGAGACCTGGAGACGTATTAGCATTTCAGAGAAAGGCAGTAGGGTATGTGTGTGTTTTAGAGGGCCTATCTGTACTCATTTTTTTCAATCATGCATTATTTGAGTTGAATAAAGGAGTCTGGTTTAACTATTCTGATTCAGGTTTGCTTGGTCACATTGACATGGAAAAAAAATAGCTTTTTTATAGCCTTCCAATTCATATTTAGCACGTCTTTGTGCATTATGCCTCTTTTCCGCAATGGGAAAATAAGTCTGGCAGTGTATTTTAAATATATTTAAACACACACACACACCACACACACACACACACACACACACACACACACACACACACACACACACACACACACACACACACACACACACACACACACACACACACACACACACACACACACACACACATATACTGGTTCAAATAAAAGTATGCCTTCCATGCTATCTCAAATGTCTGTACGTACGTTTGGGTAAATGACAAGATTGTTCAAGATAGGGGAAAAGAAGCTTTAAATATCTAATTTAAACACATTATTTAAAAAAATATATTATTCGTTTTATTTATTTTTTAATTGTTGTACAAATATCATGAAATTTTAAATCATAAATGTTTTTGAAGAGTCACACTGCTTGAAAGTTTTCAACCAAGCGATTGTGTAAATGACAAATAAGAATGAGAGAAAGAAAAGAGAAAAATTAAATTCAAAATGAATGGGCTAAGTTATTTGTATTCATTTGGGTAATATTCATATATGATTTTTAAATCCCATTTTCAAGAAAACTTTGACACTTAAAATGCAATTTGTGGTGTAACATCAAGTTAAGTAACATAAAAAATATATATTTATTTTTTAAAGAAAAAAAAGTTTACTTTGTTTCCAAAATTACTTTTAATTCAGAAATAAAAATCTGATCCTATAGAAGTCTTTTTACGTCATTTTACAGTATATATGAACTGCATTTTTTAATGCATTTTTGAATAATTTAAGAGATCTGAGCAACAAAAAAAAAGTCATGTCACTGACCCTTTCACCATTTCCTGTCTCGATCTACAAGTCCAACTGAGAGTGTTTTGAGTGATGCTTTACAGTTGTCCTTTCCTTACTGTGTCTGTGTGTGTCGTGTGTGTACATGTGTGTTCAAAGCGAGTGTGTGTTCTGCAGTCTCAGCATTAGGACAGCGGCCAGACTGTGGATTTATGTGGACAGCCGGTGGAAATGACCTGTTTCTGTCATTGGGTGTGTGCCCCATCACGAGAGGCCCTAAACTATATTGGCACAGCTTTGACAGACATGTTTGTCACCCAGTCAATTTGGAAGATACCAAGGCAGCAGTATTATTCCTCTGACAAGCTTTTCTGCCTTGCTTTCTTTCTCTCCCTCTCGCTCTGTCCCTCCATCATATCTCCCTCTCTTCACTGTCAAAAGTAAAAATATGCAGTGATAGTAGGGCTAGCTGTCAAGTGCTTCATTTAGAGATTGTCATGATAATGGGAAATTGTCCAAAGAGGACTTCGTGATGTAACTGCTGAGATGAGATATCTCTATGTTTTCCACCAAGTCGGTTTCATGAGCAAATTTTAAAGATTATTTTTATCAAAAGCCCATAAAAGTTAAATAATTACCTAACAATATCAATTTAGATTACACTTACAACACAAAAGGTTCACGTGCAGTACAAGACAACACGTTTTGCTGTTATTGGAACAGTGACATCTACTGGCACGTCTTCAAAACAAATATAGCACAAGACAAAATATGGAACAAAGGTCAATTTAATAGAGAGGTTTTTAACACACCCACACACAATTAATTCCACCCACACTACAGCTACATTTATGGGAATAAAGCAAGAGCTGATGGAGTCGGTTTTAACAATTTGGACAGATGCCATTGTATTTTTTTTAAATGTGAATAAAAACAATGCTCATATCGTTTCTCCATCATAAAAGGAGGTGTTCCTGTGCAACTCTCTTATATTAAGAATATTAAAGTGGATAAACAATTCCAGACTCTTCTAAAATGATGCACATATACCAACGTCATCTGTCTCTCTTTGTCAAACGATTCCAGTCTTATTCCTTTTAATTACGGTCAACCGCTTGAAACTTGCAATTAATTTAATTACGTTTCACATTTAAATATTCATCATAATTAACAACTCAATAAAGGCACATATAGACATGTTACATGGCAACTATTTAAATTAATTAATGATGACGTATATTCACCAAACGATGTGCTATAATGAGTGAATAGGACTCGATGTGGTTTATGTTTTCAGCTTTTATAGTGCTGTAAATAGGTTTACACACTTTAGACTCGAACGCTTTGATGCGTGATAATTCTCCTTAATCCACTGACAGATGTGTTATGTGCGATCATATTAATTGTGAATAAACCACATAGATATCAGCCACGTCAACTATATAAGCAGATACATGCATTTTTATCAGTTCCAGTAGAGATTCTTCAGAGGTCACGTGATTGAACCGAACAGATATCCTTCACAGTATCTTTGGCTTAATCCTCCTCTCCGTGTGGGTTGATCCACACAGGCAACCCTTCTAGCCCTGGCGATGAATATTTTATGAAGATGCAAACATCTCGCTCTTCCCGCTGTGTAATCACATGCAACGCAATGCTACGAGGGAGCATGTTAAAGGGGAAGCGCGCAAACATATCCGCGACGGGGAAGAGATCCATTTTGTCTGCCCACTTCCATTCATTAATGAATCAATGTCGGTCCCTGGAGAGCCCCTTTAAAAAGGAACCATAATGCCTCTTTCCCCACGGATGGGCCGGTGTTATTTTGATCTTGAGAGAAACAAATGCTTTTTGAAAGTGCTGTGTGCATTAAAGGCTTGGAGGGAGGGCCGGGGAGTGGATACAGTAATCAGAGAGATATCACATTAGGAGGAAGCTGTTGACGGAGACACTATGGACATGCTTTATGATAAGAGGGGACAGGGTCAGATCAATGGCTCAAATAGAGAGCTCTCACAATTTAGTGTCTGTTCGTTTTGATTTTATTATGTTTACTGCGTGTATAAGTAACGGCAGTGCATTAAGGTTTTTCATTTAATATATATGGCAGGAACCGCCTGCTGTCGCTTAAAGTGCTTGAAAAGCCAGACTGGAATGTGAAAAGATGAACAGGAAATGGAAAAAGAAAAATTCAAAGACTAATTATAAACCAACATTGAACTCAGTGGGGACTGGTGACAAGACTGAAATGTTGTAGAAGTTCATTTCAGGGTGTTTTATATATATATATTTTATGTTTTGGTCCTTTGATTATGGTTGATGTCACTTTCACACAAGTGAACTGTTTAATGTCTTATTTAGTTGTTATTTCCCATAACTGTCTGATTCACCTTTATGGTGGGGTCTGAGAGACCAGAGGCTCTTTTAATGTCTCATAAATACTAAAACATTCTAGACTTGTATCTAGACTTGTCCTAATCTTATGAAAAGTGACTATACATAATTTCAACTTGATAATGCTTCAAATGTAAGAGACCATGGATATAAAACATGAATAAAGCAAATTCATTTATCAGTTTTTAAATTACTTTTGCATTTTATTGGGTCATATTGGCATAATATAGGCCTACTATATTTGATATCAGTCACACTTTGGAAAGTCTAAAAATGCTTTTGTCATACAACAAAACACGTTTGCACAACATCTGCCAGACGGGTTTTGATTATAGGTCAGAGGATCATGGAGGAGATTGATATAAAACTATGTGGTTACATTAATACTATTATGTTTGCACATTATACATCAGGACCCCAAACATAAATACTGCAAGGCCAGTCTTGACAGAACATGAGGAACACAACACCTAAAGTACACTATCCCTCAATCTTACAGGAAAGGTAAGATTTTTTTTTACGAACTAAAACATACTTGAGCAAACAAACAGTAAATCATGTAGGCCTAGATTACCCAAACATTTCACTGGGATTAAGCCTAACAAATTCAAAAGCTGCTCTCTGTACATTTGTTGATAATTTTGCATGAACAGAACCTATGGAAATACTCAAATGTCACAATGCTGAGGAACGAGAAAAGAGGTTCAAATTGTGTGTGTGGGTGAGGGCGTGTGTGCATGTGTGTGTGTGTGTGTGTGTGTGTGTGTGTGTGTGTGTGTGTGTGTGTGTGTGTGTGTGTGTGTGTGTGTGTGTGCGTGTGTGTGTGTGTCATTTTGTTTGGAATTAAATTGCATGCATGTTTTCATGTGTGGGTGTCCTCCTGGCCTGTAAGTGTTGTGAGTGTGTGTGATGGGCTGAGATTTGATTAGCATGCCCATGGGTATGAACAGTGGCTGGAGAAAAGCGTCTCTGCCTCAGTGCTCCTGTACACACCAAGTGTGACCAGCCCTTCATTTAAAACAGCCCCTAGCTGCCCCCTCCCACCAGCATGGGAAGACCACAATATACTACTCACCTCATCACTGGGCTTTTCATCCAACCACATGGGAATTTAGGATATTGCTTGTGAATTATTACTATATTCTTTATTACTATAGAGAATAGTAGTGATTATTCATGATAGGAAATTAATGTTAATCTTAAATGTTCTTTAAATCTGTTAAATTTAGACCAGCTGCCACGATTTTTGAATTTATATTATATTATATTATATAACAAACTTTTTTTTTGATGAAATGCAAAAGAAGAAATAATGTACAACCTGCTCTTTTTCATGTAATTTTTTACACAACGATTGTGAATTTGTTTTTATTATTATTAATTGGCACTATTTTTTTTAACACAGCAATTATGAAATGGGCATTGCATGGGGAGTAAATGATGGCAAATTTTTTATGCCATTTTCGGGTGGAAATTAATCAAGTATTAAAATATATTAAATATATAAAAAATAAAATGAAGAAATGTTTATATTTTTCATGCCAGGTGTCTCAGAGTAACATTTCTTCATAATGCTCACTGGAATCATTTAAAGATACCACATGGCTCAATACACACATTCATTCCTTCCACTCAAATCACACTGGCAGGTCTTAGCATTGAAAAAGCGCAGTTATTTTCGGACATTTCATCCTTTACACACATGCCTGGCCTCGGGGCCTTCCAACTTAAGTGTTTTTGCTGGCCGTAAACGAGCAAGGTTATTTTCACTTCCTAATGGTCACCCACGACAACCGGCTCATAATGAGCACTTGCCACCGAGGATTGTTATTTTCTTAAGGACCAAATTAAAAAAGAAATCCCAAGCAGCTGCATCATTACAGGAAGCCTAGAGGAACTATTTCCAGGTCATTAGTTGGCTCGCCTGGCCTTCCTGCTTCTACCGGCTGGGGAGAAAGGATGTGATGAATTGTGCATCCGTTCAATTTGCGAAGCCACTGTTGTTAATGAGGACTTTCTTCTTCCTTTCACTTTTTCCCTTGCTCACCCAGCCACCGCACTTGCCATTGTCTTGAGGTGATATCCTCAAAACACACTCTGGGTGTGATTAATCCTAATAGTCTCATTCTCAAAAATAGGAATTTTGGTAATAACCTAAACTTGTTTAAATGTGTCAATGTGCCAGTTATTAGCTGCTTAGCATAATTCTAATAACTCCGATGTATATAGACGCTGAAATCATTCCCCCCCCTCAAAAGCCGTGAAATGCAGCCTCGCCGTTGAAGAGGTTACATGACAAGTTGATTGAATTAACTTCTAATGGGCCCATTTTGTTTTCCCCAAGTGGTGGGAACGTTGCAGATTGTATCTGTGAGGCTGGAGGCTACAGTGAGATAATCAGGTGTGCCGAATTCCACATGACTTCCTGGAGTTCCCAGCGGTCATGTGGATATTTGATGAGGGCTGACATGTGAAGTATGACATCATGCCAGTGGGTGGCCTATCGGAGGGCTACACCAGTGAGGTCACTGGTCTCCTAATGACCTCCTCAGGGTTCGACCGCAGCCTCCCCTTGCACTCCTCTCCAGACTTTATCTTCTTTTCTTTCTTATTTACTCCAACACCTTTTTTTTCTTGCCGTTCTCTGGTCGAGAGAGAGAATCCCCCCCATATTCGGTTGGTTTCAGCTTTAACGCTCTGCTTGCTTGTTGGCCTTAATCAAAAATTGGGGGCAGAAGGACAGGGCCAGTGAGCTCCTAAACGCCCAGCAGGGTCTTTATTCTCAGACAGCGTGTGTCTTGCCTCACCCTGCCCGCTGGAGCAGAGGCAAAGGAAAATAAACCCTCTTACACATCAACATCATTTTCCTGAAATGCTGCTGTAATAAACTGAGGACCCTGTCATTTTGCTTTATTTGATGTTTGATTGGAACTATGGTTGTGGGAAATGCCAAAGCATTCAACTATGTTGGTAATGATGGTACTTGCAACCCTAGGTGGCTAACAATGTTTTTGGGAAATGCACCCCAGGTTTGTTGAAAAAGTAATAATAAAAAATCTATTATTTTTTATACTTATCCTACCCTGACCAAATATTTGACATGTGGTTTTGGAAATGTGGACTTTTTTTAAGCTAATGAAGCCCATTACTAGCTAGGAAAATTAGAAGTAAATTAACATCTAGAAAGAATTTTAAAATATATTTAAAAAATAAACTTTTTTATGTCCAGTATAAATTGACATAACAGGGTGGACATGTTATGCTAAATCTTCTAAAAATTAGGAAAAACAGAACATTTTATGACTAATATTCACTTTGTTCTTGGAGTTACTTTCCCTCCAAAGAAATGATGTAACTCTTAGCAAGTCATGTGATTTAAGGCATGCGTTTTTGATTTTAAATGGCAAGTTTAACAACAAAATAACAGGGTGGACTGGAGTTTGACAGACAAAGTAATCTAATGGTTTTTTCACATGAAAAGAAAATATGTAGCTTATCACAATAAATTGAATTTTATGTCAGAGTAATAGAATAAGTAAATGTATATAGTGCTGTTAAATCGATTAATCACGATTAATCACATCAAACATAAAAGTTAGTGTGTGCGTGTATATGTTGTGAATTCTCTCCCTTTAAGTACTATTAAGTTGGCTACGTGTGTGACGTTTTAAGTTGCATTGTACCTATACGCAAATAACGTAGTGCAGCGTTCTTAGCACGCACGGACTCCTATTCACTATTAATTTTCCTTCTATGTATATTGTTAATAGCACAGATTGTCACTCTGTATCCCAACTGTGATAAATTACACCATATTTGTAATGTAGTTGATCGTGGCATCGCGGCTTGTATTGTTTCTTGTTTACTAGTTATTAAGTGCATTTCTGTATTAATGAGACTGCCTAATTTCTATAATCCATATTTTGGTGTTTTTGTCAACTTCATTGCACTATGCAGTTATTGCAGACTCATACTAATATATTTCTCTATTTATATTTAATTTATCACTGCACCTTACATTGATGTTTATATTTGAGTTTGCAATCTCTTAAGTTTTTAGACAGTGAGTATTTTTTCTGTTATTTATTTCAGAAACTACCTCAAGTACACTATGTGTATGGTCACTCTTGTGCAATAAACGGCAAAAGTCTATCGGATGACTACGACTTCCTGACCAGAGTTCTGCAGCGGTCAATAATATAATTCACCAGCTTCCAGGGGGGCAATCTCCAATACTATACACTCTGTCTGTGTGTGTGTGTGTGTGTGTGTGTGTGTGTGTGTGTGTGTGTGTGTGTGTGTGTGTGTGTGTGTGTGTGTGTGTGTGTGTGTGTGTGTGTGTGTGTGTGTGTCTATATAGGGCTTGACATTAACACCCGTCACCTCTCCAAATGAGAGTGGATCTCAGTACTCCTACTGGGCACTTTGATGGGGTGAATTTTATATAATATGTACATTTTTCAAATGTAATCTTTTACATAGGGAATTTTCTATACATATTGATACTGAAATATCTAAGACGCTTCCAATAATAATTTTCCGCAGAATAGATACACAATACCAGCTGCACTTTCTCGCGCTCTCATCTCTCCAACAGCGAATTGACACACAAATCCCCTTGCGCCTTGTCATGGTGAGTATTCACATAAACACAGTCAGTTATGGTTTAAGTTAATGTAAACGGTTGAGAAAGAAAACACAGGTGTAACAGTATAAATTATCTGTGTGTCTTAAAGTGACAGCAGCCTAATATACCTGCTGCAAAATTATGAGATAGTACACAAAAATTCTATATGGCAGTTCTCTTACGAGAGGTTCTCTCGTATTGCGTAAGCTAGCTTACGCTACGGAAAGATTCCATCTTTCTGAGAAATTGAAGCCAAAAATTATCCTATAATTTTGTATCCATTGTCAACGCAGTTCAGCTGCAGCAGACCATGAGAAGGCTAGCTAGCCGCTCATTGGTTCGCTCACGGAGAACTGCTTAAGCCTATGAGGGAGCGCGGATGAACCCGCGACCAATGAGAGTCTGACTCGCTCTCCCTACGTCACCGCCCCCGAAGCGGGCGTGGACGAGGCTATAAATACCCCGAATAGGCTGAATAAATCTGATTTTTTCATCCTTCAGCGACGCACCTGCATCTGCTGATCCTGAGAGAGAAGCCGCCGTCGTTTGAAAAGGCACCTTCTAGCGAGCGTTTGGGAGACTGAGGAAGCCGGCCGTCTTCGCCACCTTCAGCCGTCCTGTGAGCTAGCGCCATCCGACGGAGCGTATCCTTTTACTCAGAGCTTTATAAAAAATCCTATTGTATCTAAAAGAGCGAGCGTCTTTTTAAAGATGTCTCGAAATTCCTGCGGCTCTTGCCGCGCTCCTCTCGAGGCTGGAGACCGCCATGTCATCTGCGCCGTTTGCCTCGGACCGGAGCACGCTGAAGTCGCCCTCGCCGACGGCGGCTGCGACTTCTGTGATTCTATGCCTATGTTGACCCTGCGGGCTCGACTGTTGGCTGCTAAAAGCGCTCCCAAGCCACCTCTGTCTGCGCCGCGGAAGAAGAAACGCCGCGCCCAGAGGCCGCCGGAGCCCCAGCAAGAAGCGTTCATCCCGCCGGAGCCTGTAGCCTCCCGCTCTCCTTCTCCGCCGCTTCCGGACGAACAGTTGCCGCCGAGTGGCCGCTCTGTTGTCTCCGATGACGCCGCGGACATCAAGGACTCATGTTCGCTTCTCGCTTCCGACAGTGAGGATTGGTCCGGTTCTCAGGTCTCGTCGAACCGCGAATCCTCCAGGACTCGCGCGGGCATTGAAGAGGAACTAATGCGCCTCCTCACGCAGGCCGTCGAGCGCCTCGGTCTCGAGTGGTCCCCTCCCCCCGAGCAGACCATCAACCGCATGGACGGCAGCTATTTCCGCCAGCGCTCGACTCCCGCTGCCAAACGGGCTGCGCCCTTCCTGCCCGAGCTGCACGCTGAGCTCTCAAAGTCTTGGAATGCCCCGCTCTCTGCCAGGTCTAGCTCTGATTCTTCCACCCCGCTCCGCGTTGTGGACGGAGCCGCAGAGAAGGGCTACCTCACCATCCCGCCGGTTGAACACTTGGTCGCCGCACACTTATGCCCGCCCTCTGCTAGATGGCGCTCATCACCTGTGCTTCCCTCGAAAGCCTGCAGAGCGACTTCAAGTTTTCACGGCCGTGCATACTCAGCCGCCGGCCAGGCAGCGTCTGCGCTTCACTCAAAGTCTGTGCTGCAAATCCTGCAGGGCGATTTGCTGCGTGAGTGGGATGAGGGCGGGAAGAACCCCCCGTCAGTCGCGGATTTGAGAAGCGCCACGGACCTTGCCCTTCGCGCTACAAAGTCTGCTGCTCTAGCCTTGGGGAAATGCATGGCCGCCATCTGCGTGTCTGAGAGACACCTATGGCTCACTCTCGCCGACATGGGAGATTCCGAGCGCGCCGCCTTTCTCAACGCCCCGCTCTCTCCAGCCGGCCTCTTCGGATCCGCTGTCACGGGTATCGTCGACCGCTTCTCCGAAGTACAGAAAGCCTCGCAGGCCATGGACCTCTTCCTGCCTCGTCGCGCTAGCTCCTCTGCAGGCCGCCCACGTGATCGGCCTCCTGCACGAGCCCCACCCCAGCGCACAGCTCAGCACAACCAGACTGCTCAACGACGCCAGGGCGGCCGCCCGCGTTCCCGCTCCGACAGCCGCCACAGACCGCCGCCTCCTCGGGGGCCTCGGCCTAGAATCACGTTGAAACCTGAGCAACCAAAGTCTGCCTAGCACAGCTGAGAAGAAAAAGACGGCGCTCTCCCGCTGCGGCCGGACCGCCGTCAAAGCTCTGCCCTCTGTTAGTCCCCGCCCAGGCGGTTACTACAGCAGTGTTTTCTGCCATAACCAAGCCGGTCTCACTTCCCGCTTGCATGAGCACAAACGCCGTTTTCACGGCGACCCAGAGAAATCTCAAAAAGAGCATAAAAGCCTCTTGTGTACGAAATGTGCCCGCAAC
>CM070836.1:19344693-19355235 GCA_036326025.1 Chrosomus eos
TGCAATGCAGTAATGCTTTTTCCATGTTGAAACAAAGGGCCTCTGGAGACCATGGGGCCTATCACAGATATCCTGACAAAGAACAGATGTGGGAAACCTGAACACGCACACATTTCCTATGTGTCAGATCGATATTTCCATGACACATGGGAGTGGTCACACACTGTTATGTTCATATTCAATGACAGTCCACATTTGGTTAAAAAAAACTACTCTCAGACATTTTTTTAAATGTGCCAGACAGTGTCTTCTTAACTGCAGTTTGATGCTAATTAATGTACTGCTCTGTCGGGAAAGTTTTCGTGAAAATATCAGAGCACTTAAGATATTTGACATTCTGATTATGCTTTGTGACATCGATTGGCTGACACGTATGGGCTTTCTTAGATGAAATGCTATGTGAAAGTGAAAGTGAAAAGGAAAACAATTCCTGTTGGCTTTCAGAAGGACGTAGCTCATTCTGTAGTTCCCCATTGACTGGTCCTGCTCCCGACATCCAGTCTACCAAATGATCTTTTCATTATTTACTCGATAAACTAGTGAGTCCATTCGTCAAGTGTTTTGTTAGACATTTACTTAGATGGAAAAATATGAGCACTGAATCAAAATTTGTCAAGGGTGGATCGATGGTGCAAAGCAGAGGAAAACAACTCCATATTAAGACAGAAGGAGACAAAAAACAACTTTTGGGATTTATTTGTTGACTGTACTTCATGTGATTGTAACACCAATAAGAAGCCATAAATGTGTCCATTCATGCAGATCCATAGCAGGATCTATGATCTTTGCTCAGATGCTCAACTAAATTGTTTCATAAATATTTGTTGTGGTAGATGTGTTTATGTCTTTGCAAATGCAAATCACTGTGCCGTTTCCAGGGTGTTGCCATGACATTGTTAATGTGTTTTGAGTGGTTTTAGCACACTGCTCTGTGGTTTTCTAAGTGGTTGCTATGCCGTTGCTAAGTTGTTTTGGGTTATTTTAGGAGATTGATTACTGGCCAAAGTAATCTATTTAAGTATCTATTTGCTAATACTATAGTTTTCTCTGTGAAGGTTTTAGTATTAGCTTTCCACTTCTTTGAAAAAAAGAGAGAGAGAGAGAGAGAGAGAGAGAGAGAGAGAGAGAGAGAGAGAGAGAGAGAGAGAGGAGAGGAGAGAGAGAGAAGAGAGAGAGAGAGAGAGAGAGAGAGAGAGAGGAGAGAGAGAGAGAGAGAGGATGTGAGGAAGAGGAGGGAGAGAGGAGATGAGAGAGCAAAGCACCATTTGTACTGAGTGAAGTTTCTTTGGAGTCTCCTTGAGACAAGTGACCAGAACGGTCCAAAGTGAAGGCCTTATCAGTCACCCACACAATGGTGCCACCCCATGAATTATATTGGTGGGGGGAGGAGGAAGCCACGGAGGGGCCTCGCGCAAACCGGCCGCATTGTGGACCGTCTGGGTGACAATAAACACCTCCCCATTCGCTTTCCTCCATCATTCAAGGGCAAGATAGCAGATCTGGACCTAAACTATAGCTCACTATCAGTGCTATCACTGCCTGACCTGGCAAAGAGATGGAGGTGAGGCTCAAGGATATCTCTCACTGGACGGGCAGGGGAGGCAGGGGTGTTAAGAAAGTGATTATAGCCATTCTGTTGAAGATGGAAGTGTTTTTGTGTGGAACAGAGGATACAGCTAAAACAGATAAAAAGAAAATGGGAGCAACATGCTCATATTTGGAAAAAGCTGCAGTTTTAGATACTAGTGAGTTAAAAGCTTCTAATTATGTAGTAAATGCCTTTCCTAGTAAAAAAAATAGTTGGTACATCCAGGTGTGCATGTGTGTGTGTGTGTGTGTGTGTGTGTGTGTGTGTGTGTGTGTGTGTGTGTGTGTGTGTGTGTGTGTGTGTGTGTGTGTGTGTGTGTGTGTGTGTGTTGTGTTTGTTTTTACCACACCTTTTTGGTCATGGTTTTGGTCTGTTTTATGTGTTTTTTTTACAGTATTCTTTTTATTTTAAAGTCTATTCTTAGTATTTTTAGTCAAGTTCTAGTTTATCTGCATTGATTCCAGGTGTGTCTTGCTTGCTCATGTGTTCCGATTTGTCCTTCCACGGATGTATAAGCATTTTCTCTCCACATTCACCTCCACATTGGTGCTTTTTTGACAGATAAACCATAAAGAAAATTGCTGAATATGGAGAGTGGATCAAGGGTAGATTTACAGGTTAAAAAAAAGTTTAAATTTTACTCACCATTTTATCAATTGCAGATTCAAATCAATTGCAGATTTACAGTGATGATATGCAAGGACCACATGTGTTAGGAGCTTGAACAAATGAATGAAAGACAGCAAGACAGAGAAAGAGAGAGAAGAGCAGGTCGATGGAATCATGTCTGCATGGATGTATTGTTTTCTTTTTTGCCACAAGCTGACAGCATCACTTAATCCAGAGATGACATGTCGATGTGCGCTGATCATGTTCAATGAAGATCAACAATTAAGGCCCCCATGATGAAAGGCAAGATCAATCAAAGTGATAGTTTGCTGCTGATCCCCCAAAAAATGAGTTATGAAGACCACGAAAGCATACAAAATGCTTGGTATAGTAAATACAGTATAAGCTGACGGGACACACAAGTTTTAAATTATTGAGAAACTAAGATTTCTGATGCTTCATTTTAGGTCTAGAAACAAAAGGATTTAAATCAGCCATTTTCAAGGTGCAAAATGAACACTCACAAAGTGCATTAATATGAGTAAACAATTTATTAAGGTCTCTCTTATTAAGTGTTTTTCTTTTTAACCTGTCATTCTACACTTAGGCTACATTTACTCTTAACTACCGTTCAAAAATTTGGGATTTGTAAGATTTTTTTTTTTTTTAAAGAAAGGCATGCCTTTTTATTTAGATTTACATGGTTACACTATGTTTTTATTTCACGTAAATGATTTGTGTGGTTTACTTTACATTCAAAGTATCCTGAACAAAAACGGTTCTTACAAAAATATTAAGCAGCACAACTATTTTTAACATTGTTAATAATAATAATAAATCTTTCTTGATCACCAAATCAGCATATTAGAATGATTTCTGAAGGATTATGTGACACATTGTGAAAATTTCAAAATGCTGTTTTGTGGCCATTAAGAAATATTATTGTCAGGAAACTGAATTTACTCTCCATTGGTTCATTTGGCAACCTCTGGGTATATTGTAAGAGAGCATGCTAAAATGTACAGTAATGACTGGCTGTGGGTAACTCAATGCATATATTCAAACATATATTCATTCAGACACCACAGAGAGAGAACTGTATATATATATTGAAGGTATTCTGCCTTTTCAAATTTAGAAGCCTTAGTAATCCAGTTTGGTGATACATAGCAATAATAAAATAACCAGCAAATCCAGCCCAGTTTAATGGCATTTTCATCGAAAAAATCCAGTGCCAAGGGCATGAAAGCTTGAAATGAATCCACTAAACATACATACACAGTATATGTATTTTTCACACCCCTCATTGTCCCTTTTTTTTTTTTTGACTGTGTGTCCTTAAGATTTATTCAAACGTTTGACTGTAGCACCTAAACTCTCCATTCATATCCTCTTTCATTTAAAGCAGAGACCCAGAGAGGACTGTGTGAGTAATCTAAATGGCTTGTGTCACTAGAGCCTGAATGCAATATCAGGTCTGTTATTATAGCAGTGGCCCTCAGGAGGGAGTGAACTGGACCAGTCTGCATTAGAAGCATTACTGTTGCTCCTCATTCAGCTCTGACTGTGGAAGTTGTCGAGCCCTGCTGACAATTGAATTGTTTTGGGCCTGTAAATGAGAGTAAACTCTATTAGTAAAGGTTTTATGGGGCTAAATTCACCTGTCTACTCTCGAAGCCGCTGTTGCTATGGTTTATTTTAGTAGTGTCGTGATACCCAAGGCGCTACATGTTGTACGTGATGCCTTTGTCAGGGTTTTTAAGTGTTTGTGTGTGCGTTTAGTCGGGAGGCTTTCGGTTAGAGGTAGATTTTTGATTCTTGCTGAAAACAAACAAATAAATAAACCAGGAAAGAGCGATTGCTGGGATCTTGTGTATTTTTTTTTATCAGCAGGGTCCAAAATGAATACTCGCCAAGCGCCGAATGTGAGTAACAATTGACTTTGGCGAGTAAATAAAAATGGCCAGTTGGCTGGTAACTTTGTTAACTTTTACCACAGTCGAATTGTATCATCTAAGGTTTATCTAGGACGCCCAAAGGCTTTTTCCTCCAGAACTCCATGCGTGGAATATTCCTCGCATTAAGCTACCAAAATTGATAATATGAGGGACAAAGTCAAGATGCATCATGTTTTTGTGGAACTTTAGTGAGAAAATTCTCCTGCACTGTTGGTCAGCAACAAAGACAAAACAGCTAAATAATTGTAATAAAATGTACATTATTTACAAAAAAAGTGAATATTTACTGTTATTAAATTCATATAGTATATAATATTATATTGTATATATCTACTTTATTTAAAATAAACACAACACACACATACACACACCATTTATATATTTGTGTGTATGTATATAATATTTTGGACCCTGTTTTTTTTTTGTGTGTTTCAGTGTTTCTTTAAAAAAAAGAAGAAAAACAGAAGAAAAAGCTGCTGCATGTATGAATTGTGGACTCCCTGGCATGTTTGTGAGCACAAGCATGCTAATTTGAGTTAAGCTGTTAATGCACCACTGATGACGGCTGACAGGAAAACCAAATGAAGCAAACTAAATACGCCAGTGTTGACCAAAAGATGAGAAGTAATAAAGAAAATGAAAGCAAATTTAAAGCAAGGGACGGCTAGGAAATGGCAAGAAATGCGAAGCAAAAACAGTGGAGTTTAATTCGGTACCCTAAGGGCGCTCATGTTGTGTGACAGGGGTTCACATGTAATCACTGTAAATGCTGAAGTGTTAGCTACACCCCACTGTTTCACCGCAGTGCCACTCTCACACCTCCCCTGCATGGCCTCATTACCCCCCTCCCTTACATACAGCCATTAACAGACACTCCTCCCTCCTCCTGTTCTTCTCACTCTCCAAATACACCACATTGAGATTAATTTTAAATAATCAGCTACATTTCTGTGTTAAGGTTTTTTTTTTTTTTTTTTACATTTACAATTGGGCTTTGTGCAACCCAAGGTTATAGTTTTAATTAATTTAATTAATTATTTTTTTTTCATTTCATTTTCATTTATATTTAGTTTTAGATAAATTCAGACGTTTTTTCACTTTTAGTTCTAGTACACTCAAAAAAGTTATGGGTTGTTTTAACCCAACTGTGGGTCAAATATGGACAAACCCAAACGTTGGGTTAAAAATGTAATGGAAAAATCTAACCCGACGGCTGGGTTTGTCCATATTTGACCCAAAGTTGTTTCAACCCAATTTTGGGTCAAATATGGACAAACCCAAACGTTGGGTTAAAAATGTAATGGAAAAATCTAACCAGACGGCTGGGTTTGTCCATATTTGACCCAAAATTGGGTTGAAACAACCCAGCATTTTTTAGAGTGTAATTATAATTAAATCATTCCATAATTAATAATATAATAGTTGACAATAAGTATTAATAACAGGAAATAGTAATCATTCTTTTACTTCATCATATTCTTCTAATTTACTATTAATAATATGAATTCCCAACTATTATATTATTAATTATGGGACGGTATACTACTACTACTACTAATACTACTAATAATATATTATTATTAGTATTAGTATTAGTATTAGTAGTAGTAGAATCCCTTAATAATTAATACTTTTTTAACAATTTAATAATAATAAGAAAAGACAGTAGAAAGTAATATAAAAATAAGGAGAAAAGTATAATAATAAGTGACAAAAATAATAATAATAATACATATTATATATATTTTATGTTATATATAGTTTATATTTTAAATGAATAAATACATAAATAAACAAACAAAAATGAATGAATGAATGAATGAATAAACAAACAAACAAACTAACTAACTAACTAAACAAATAGTCTCAAAGTACTGAATAATTGATATGATATTGTTAGAAAACCATATTGATATGATTGAAACAGAAGAGCCCTAGACTAAAGATACTTTCCGAAAGGTACCTTTTTAGTTGTAGTTTTATCTCTTACTTATTTAAATTTCTTAGAATGTTTAAAGCATTACACTGCCTGCATTCAGCAGAGTTAATAATACACTGAGTGTCATAATGCGCTAATGTGCGTGTATGCCTTTTGACGCACAGGTGTGCAGATCGTGATCAAACTTGAAGGGCATGTGAAATGAGCTGATAAGTGCTTCTTGATTTACTGGTGCTCACTGTGTGAAATCCACAGCGGAGATTGTGTGCAGTTAGTGTAGTTATCTGGATGGGATCAGCAGTGTCTACGACGGCAGAGGGGTGCGAGCGCGAAGTGCATGGGGTCTTTATGGGCCCTCTGGCTCACTGACCACAGGCCATTAACTCGCATAGAGCCCAGAGCCCGAGCAGCCGAGCACAGAGAGCGCTTGAGCCGTGACCCCACCCAGGATCACCTTATTACTCCTGCACATTATGTCTCCCACTGCGATCCTTCTATTTAAGTGACTTCAGCGGGAAAAAAGAAGCATGGGGTGAAAGGAGAGAGAGTATGTGTGCGTGTGTTTGTGTTTAGGTTGGAGTTGAGATCTGGACAACAAGAAAAGTTTCGGTCAAGTGATTTATTGGATGTGTCCTCTTGTCTCGGGCTACTCGGAGGACAGATGTGGGGTGGATGGACAGCGTCTGAGGGAGGAAATAGAAAGGACAGGACACATGGATATAGAATTAAACAGTGGCCAAGCTTAACTGAAGCTCAGAAGTGTTCCTGTGAGGAAAGAATTAGTCTGGCATGTGTATCTGAGGGAGAGATGGAGGGAGAGGGAGGAGTGGAAATGGAAGTTGATTTACTTTAAGAGCCACGTTACACTTTACAGGCTGCCCCGTAAAACTTCACGTTACATGCCTCTATAGGGACATCAGCTAAGAGTGTGTGGCTCTCGCTGCCACATGTTGCTGCGGTCAGGCCAGCGCAGTATAGCATTCATTAACTCCATTCTAAAACATGAGGCGGTCATTATCACTATGATTTATGAAACAATAATAACATGAGCATTCATCCAATACATTTCTTAGTGTACAGAGTTCCACATGTTCAATTTGATCAAAAGTGTGTTAATTGTATCTGCAATCAATCAGTTTTTGAATTTAATTACTGTAAGTAATGAAAAAAAACATTGCATCACCTTATATTAAAAAGAAATACGGATGGATGGATGGACGGATGAATGTTGTGTAATTTCTATTACCCATCCCATCTGAATGCTTGGGAGTCAAGTGACAAGAGTCAGACTGTTCTGGGCATGTGCCAATTCTTCCCTAAATTCTTAATCAAGTCCGTGATGTCAGATTTGCTTTGTCTCTCACATGTTAATTCAGTTGTTAATGGAAGCTGAAGTTGCAAATGTCCAACAGCTCAAATACACCGGTACAAGCCGTCAGAAATGTGCACACATCAAAACAGAAACATGCAGATGTGTGACAGTTAGTTTACCAAGTCAAAGGCTATGCTCCTCTGGGCTGTTGATCAACAGTGCATTATTATTTACTCAATTGCACTCATTCCTAACTTCAGTGGAGCACAAAATGAGAGTATAAAGATGATTCACTGCTATAAAGAAGAGACAAGACAAAGAAAACACCAGAATAAAAAAAAAAGTTTTAAAGAGTGTTTTGATCAATGAACAAATCATCTGATCTGGTTCGAAACATTGGAATGAATGATTCTTTCACAAATCAAACTGACTCTTCAATGATTCACTGATTCAGTGATTCAGTTTCAGCAGTTGTTGAATTAACAGCTCACTTGAGTCAAAGATTATCAACACTTTTCGTGGTGTCTTTCAGTGTTTTCTTTTAATTGTTTCAGAAAATGTTCCATTAAAAAAAAAAACTGAAGAAAAAGTCATATTAGTCAAGTCCAGTTTGGAACGAAATGAGGAATAATGACAGAATGTTCTTTTTTTTGAGTGCACTGTCCCTTTAAAAAGAAGTTACTGTGTTATGTGTGATGTTTAAGTCCATTCAGTGTTGAAACACTGTATGTGTGTGCGTTTGCAGTGGGGTTTCGGCGGACAGTGTGTGTAGGTACTTTAGTTTTACTGCTGCTCTGATTTCTATAGGGCCCAGGGGTGAAGGCCAATGTCACGGACATTTCACAAGCACAGCTGATTTATAGTACAGTCACTGGCTTTTTTAAAACATGGCCAGACAAATCCATGTTTTCCTCCTGCTTTCAGGGTTTACGGCCCCCTCCGAGCTTCACCTCACTCCTTCCCCGGCCCCACCATCAACACCCTACTGTTCACATTACAGTACAGTTAGTTTGCCCTATGGACCGCCCGTTTGGAAAACACACTCCAATGCCCTGGAGTCAGTGTGTTTATCCTAATCCTTTACCCCCTGTGTGCTTACTGAGAACACAGGAAGTGTTGCTATCAGTCACGGGTGGCTATGACACACACATTCACACATCTTAACACACACCTTGCTTACTTCACCTCACGTCCCGCAAATAAAAAAAACATTTTACTGTAAGCAACTCGTGTTGAAATGATCTTCAGAGACAGGAAGTAAGCGATTAGATTATCTGTTTAAAAGATAAACACAGGAGCCCTTTCATTAACCTAATGAAGACAGAGCACACTGATGAGCTCTTAAGTCAATTTACAAATATGTTTAAGAAGACAAAAAATCAGACACGGACCCCAAAGGAAAATGATCATGCAGAGAGAGTTTGTCCAGGTTTTATTTTGCGATACCTACCGGTTCAAGCCAGTTGACATCTACCCTCTGTGTGAACTATTCTTCTTTTCTGCTATTCTATCAACAAACTTTCAATAACTATAATTAGCTGCGCACAGTCTGCATCTCTGAGATAGCTGAGATAGTGAGACAGAGAGAGATACTCAGTGGAACAACCTCACTATAGGGCAGACACAGGAAAACATGGCTGCCACAGGAAGAAAGCTTGTGTCCACACTGCGATCACACTGCGACTTAGAGAATACACACAGGGCTTGACATTAACTTTTTTGCTCACTAGCCAATGTGGCTAGTGGTTTTTCAAAATTACTAGCCACGCAGCATTTTTACTAGCCACATTTTTGTTGTTGGAAAATTACGTTTAATATGATTAAAGTTGACAATGAGACTTAAAACGTACTAAAATGTACTAATATCATTAGCTCTGATAAGGTTGTGTGTACAGTTTTGCATCAGGTTTTTTTTATCAATAGATACTGTAATACAGAGTAGAACAATTATCTGCATTAGAAACAATGAGCAAAGAATAAATGATTTTTTCTAAGAAAAAATCCACTGGCAACATGATTAAATCTTTATATAGGCCTATGATCGTTTTGGGGTCTTTGGATTGTTTGTTTTGCATCTGCATATCCTCAGAGCTCTGACTGGTTTAATAATTATCATCATGAAGCTCTGAGTAACTGAAGATATGTCCACCTGAAAGTATAGGCCTACAGGTCTTTATTTTCCAGATTATTCCCACAAACGCATCTCCTGCTTTCTTTCATGGCATGATTAATTTATTAAAACATAGAATTAACTCTGGAAAGATAGTTGTGAAACGTGACATAAGGGCAGCCCTGTTAGTAGTTACACCGTGTCCCTTAATCATGAAGATAATTTTTTCTTTATCTCAGCTCTGCCTTTTCTCTTTATTTCGTTCTCCTGTGCATTTCTTCTACGCACTGCTCGGCCACGCACACTCACGCACTGACTGGACGCTGTGTTGATGTGTGTGTGCATGCGACCAGTCGCGTGTGATGACAGAGATCGTACGTACCATCAGGTTAAAATCAGGCTGACGGTATACAGGTCTGAGGGACTGTGGCTGCCCTGTGACAGATTCAACTTTATCGTTTGACAAAAGTCTGGATGTCATATTTGGCGCGCGCACCCTCGCGCAGCGGCACTGCAGGAGAGCGTGAGACGCGCCTGTGGTCTGGATTCTCCTGCTTTTAAAAAAGATCGCTATATCATCGCTGCTGCTGGTTAAGTTGATAATTAAGGGCAGACTAAAACAGCCCTCAGTCCGACGGCCAGTCCTCGTGTTTTGTTATTTCAGATGCCTTTTTGACAAGACTACAATTTTTCAACACGCCAAAGTGGCTAGTGGGAGTGACTGTGTTACCCGCCACGGTTGAAATCCACCCGCAGTTGGCAGGTTGGCGTGTGTAAATGTCAAGCCCTGAATACACATTTGACCCGAAGGAAGCATATGGAGACACTGGGGTGTCCAGCCGCAGGTGGAAAATTTCAACCCCAGGGCTTGCCAAGGGAAAGACACATGCTCAGGGAGGCTTACAGTGGTAATACACATATGGGGGTTGCTCCGGAGAGGGACCATGCACACGGAAGGCACCTAGCCGACGCACAGGCAAGAGACACTGGCGCCGACGTCAGGAGTGCTGGAGGAACTCAGGGCTT
>CM070836.1:19355335-19369611 GCA_036326025.1 Chrosomus eos
CATAGCGGCCCGGTGTGGGGGCACGGTCATAACCGCACCCTGACAGAGGAGACCAGGGAAGGACCAGCGTTCCGCGGGGGCCTGCTCTGCCAGGGGTCTGGCGACAGAGGGGGATGAGAGCGGTACGGTCCGAGGACGGCACACACTGTCAACCGGCTCTGAGACAGATGGGATGAGGGGTGCACGGCTTGGAGGCGGCGCACTGTGTCGTCTGTGAACTCTGTATGCTCAGAGGCGAGAGAGTCAGTTCTTTCTGGATAAGGATTCTTCCCCAGCCCTCCACCGGGGAAAGGTGTGGCCCTGCTACCAACTCCTGGAAAGAACTGAGTCCCATCTCTGAGCAGCCCATCTCAAAAGTGCCGCTTAACCTGGCGATTAGCGGGGGCGGGGATGGAGAGGGCTGTGGCATCCTCCCTATGGTCTTCCAGAGCCAGCCCGGGTGAACGGGCAGGGTTGGAACCGTGGGAGGGCGCCTTCGGCGGTGGGCAGACTGAGGGATCTGAGCAGACGGCGGGGCCGTCGGGCAGAATAAACTCAATCTGCTCATGGGCGGTTGAGAACTGTTGGGCAGAAGCACTCAACCGCACCACCGAAGATGCCGACCTGGGATATGGGGGTGTCGAGCAGACGGGTCCGCCCGACATCCTGCACATCAGACCGGTCAGCCCCAGAATGGTGAACATCACCTGACTCCGAGATTGTACGAGCAAGGTCAGTGGCGGCGCGCAGCTCATTGAAGAGCCTCGGGTCAGTCCCGCCCTCGTGCACGTCCGTGAGCATCTGGGACAGGTAGACCAGCAGAATGGTCATGGGATGGAGTGAGGCGGCTGCCTGTCCTGTGGCACTATAGGATTTCGCCACAGATTAGTGTAGACGAAAGAACTACATGCTTCGGACGGGTGCTTAGGATTGCGCCGGGAAGCACTCTGAGGACACAGTAGCATCGCAACAGAGTGTTCAACCGGGGGGACCCCAGTGTACCCATGGGCAGCGGCCCCATTGAGGGGAGGAAAGGCTGATGAGATCAACGAGCGGACTAGGGGGTCTTCCAGGACTTCGAGATCTCATCATGCACGTCCGGGGAAGAACGATATTGGGGTTTGCCGTGGATGCGGGTCGCCGGCCTTACCCAAAAAACAATCGTCCCAGGAAAGCATGGCCTCTTGCGAGTTCACCGAGTCTCGACCAAAATGACGCGATGGTCATGTTCCCACAGAGAGAACATGAGTCATCCACGAGCGCTGTTTAAGCATGATCAATGCCCAAACACACTAGACAGCGCTCGTGCCAATCAGAGTCCGATACCATTCCGCTGCAACCAGAAATGCACGGGTGAGCTGTCTTTAAAAAGACGTGCCGTGCCGCGTGCAAGCTCTTTTATGAGAGGAGAAAAAACTCTAATGTTGAAGCGAACAGGGAGACACACACACACTGGCAGATCACTGCACAGATCAGCAGGCACTGTGAATTTAAAAAAATATATCATAAAAAGCAGCACAAGTCTTTTCAACTTTCATAATAAAAATAAATGTTTCTTGAGCTTTTAGAATGATTTCTGAAGAATCATGTGACACCTTAAAATTCAGTTTTGCCACCACATGAATCATTTACATTTCAAAACATTTAAATAGAAAGCATATTATTTTAAATTATAATAATATTTCACAATGTTACTGTTTTTACTTTGTTTTTATCAAATAAATGCATATTTCTCACTGACTCTTGAATTTTGAGTGCATAAGGTTTGGCAAACCTTATGTCAAAGCATTGTTATGTCTTTCAGGAAACACTGTGAACACAAATTTGTCCAGCCCTTTTAGCTGCACTAACTGAGGTCTGGGCCAGTGTTAGTGAGGTCATGGAAGATAAAATGTGAGGGCACAGTCCAGGACCTGAGAGAAAGCAGACTATGGTGACTCCTAGAGGAAAAGAGAAATGAGGTGGAGAAATACACATACAATTTAAACATCGATTGTGTTTCTTTCTTTCTAAGGGCTCTATGCCTCAATGTTTTTTATGTTATAGTGATCAAATCAGTATTATGAAAACAATAGGTGTCCAAGTTGTTTTATTTTCTTGTCAAAGTAGAAAATTAATGTAATTAATGAATGTGATTAATGTAATTAATCACAATCCACATTTCTTTATATTCCAATTCACACTATTAAGTTGCTTATTAGCTTGCATATTACTATCATATTGGCTTTAATTAGTAGGCTACTAATAAAGCACATATTAATGCCATGTTCTACATCCCTTAAACCAACTCAATACCTTAACCTAACTACTGCAACAACAACCTTAGTAAATTAGTGGTTTATTGAGGTAAAAGTTGTAGACTTGTAGTTAATAGTGATTATGTGTTCCTCAAACTAAAGTGTGACCATATGTATATTAATTATTATATTAATATACTGAATATTTGACACATTATTTATCTGACAGTACTAAGTGCCAGGCAACGGACAAAAAACAGATTTTATGAGACAATGGAAGAGATACGTACCAAACATAAGCGAATACTTCAGACTCATCCAAAATAATTCCTTAATACATAACATTTGTCCTGTTAGTAGTCTTTGTCCAAGTACTCAAGAATCCGTACACCAACAGCCCAAAACAACTCAGCTCCACCATTTCAGATTCGCTCATTACTGCACATGTTTTTTCTTCTCTCACCCTTTTCTTTCAATAAACTTATTCTCCTCCATACTCTAGGGTTTTAAATCCATCTCCATCCCCCTCTCTTTCTTTCCCTCTCTGTCGTTTTCTTTCTCTCAGCTGCCCAAACAACAAGGCCCGAAAAAGATTGCAGTTCATTTCAAAGTGCAGTGGATGGAGGCCTCATTTACGCGCTCCTGGCAACTCAATCAGCCCAGCCAGCCCTGATGAGTGAGTGACTAGTTTCAGACTGCCAGTCAATATGTGTCTGCCGTGATAGAATGTCGGCATCTTCACCTCTCTCTCCTTCTCTATCTCTCCTTTTTTCCCCCTTGTCTAATCAATGTTATCAAAATGGTGGAAAAGGGAAAAGGAAAAACATTGAGACACAATAACTATATCTCACTCTCACACCAACAAGAGAATCACATTAACCTGATCCAGTCTGTGAGTTATATTTGTGAAGAAAACGCACGTGAAAAGGTGGTGATGATGAATCTCATTTTCAGTCTTGTTTGATAACTTGAAAAAATATATTTTTACCCAATTAGAATTAATATTTATATTATATTATATTAATTGTATTAATATACTTCACTGTATCTTTCCTAAGAAATATTAATGCCAAACTATTGCATACGATTTTTATTTTTAATAAAGATTTTTATCCATTATGATATACATATTTCCTTTTACTTTATCCCTTTTCAATTTCATGAAATGTATATTTGAAGCTGTGTATTCAAGTAGTTAGCACACACACGCACGCACGCACGCACACACCACCTCCTCACTTTGTTTCTATCAATATGAGGACAGGAGAGTTGTCAGTCAATACATGTGAAAAAGTAACTAGCATTACTTATTTGAAAAAGTAACTTAGATATTTTGTTGCAAATTGAAAAAGTAATGCGTTACTTTACTAGTTACTTGCAAAAGTAATCTGATTACGTAACTCAAGTTACTTGTAATGAGTTACCCCCAACACTGCTGGTATTAGTAAAAAAAAAAGTAACTTTCTTTTTTATCTCTCTTTTTTTTTGCACTGATACCTCAGTGTTTGTCTGTCTTATTAAAACACAGACTCTCTCTCTCTCTCTCTCTCTCCTCTCTCTCTCTCTCTCTCTCTCTCTCTCCCCTTCTTCGTCTCTCTCTCTCTCTCTCTCTCTCTCTCTCTCTCTCTCTCTCTCTCTCTCTCTCTCTCTCTCTCTCTCTCTCTCTCTCTCTCTCTCTCTCTCTCTCATGGCCAACTGGGCTGGAGTGTCCCAGTGTCCTCTATTACCCAGCGCCCCACTGAACATGCTCTGCAGTCTGCTGACCTCCTGCCCTGCCTGTCACCCTGATGGCTACTGTTATCCTGGGCTACTTATTTCACCAAAACGGCCTTTTGTTCCTCCTTGTGTTGAAAAAATCAAGCCAAACCAATTACAGGCATAAACAGACCGGTCATTTCTTGAAAGGTGAGTTTGTTTGTTTGTGTGGGTTTGTTGGGGGTTGGGGGTGTTGTTTTGATCTATCGAATCAGTCTTACAAATTGACAGAAAAAGAAAGATTCAGATGGGAATTCATTGAAAATTAATTGCGGCCACTGATTATTTGCTGACATATTGATATTGATAACATATTATGTGCTGTCTGCATTGTTTTAGCACCAGGTTCACTCATTTCTTGCAGAGACACTGAACAATACTATATTAACAACACAGTTAAAGAACCTAAAACGAACTACAACTCCATAGTCATAAATGATTTCAAATTTTTTTAGGTTCATAAAAATCGAATTCATGCTATTAATACGTTGATTTGTTGTGTTTAATCCATGAGAATAATTAGATATGCTCAATACCATCACGACAACAATTCATTTGTACAAATTCAATTGTACCTAAAATTATCACTGTGTATGTATCTGCCTATTAACTTTAAATGCATGATACAAGTTTTGCCAATCATTATTATTATTACATATTTGGGTCTTTACCGGATCTATATCTAACACCGATGGATACCTGCTACGATAATATAAAACTCTACTGATATTGCAGTAATAATTACAGAACAATAAAATAAACAATATTTTGTTTCCTTTTGGAGCTTGGAAGGGTTCAGTTTGAGCAGATGTTTTATACCATCCTCACTGTCCTCGTCAGAGCTCATTTCCCAGTACATTCTGCATCTGGCTCATATTCACCATTTCAAACATACTCTCAAAACTATAATTTTCAGCATCTTCAAAATCATTATTTTGATCCCTGACAGCTTCTTCACCAGATCCACCATCAAGTGACAGTGACACTAACAAGTTCAGTTCTTGCTCTGCAGTAAATCACTGAGCCATTTCAAGTTTTGCTGATGATATTTCCCATTCTTTTGTTTTCTGCCTGCAGTAACTATGAGTGAAACGTTTCTTCATCATTGTGTGTCAGACATTGCCACTATACAATTTGTACAAAAAATGACTGGGAAAACAGGCATTTTTTTAAATAAAAAATAAAATTCTTGTTATATTGTTTATAATTAATTGATTGAGGAATCCTAAGAAAGTTGATGTCTAACTTCAAGGAGGAGGAGAGAAGTGAATGGCGTCCTGCGTCAACATACCCCGAGGTATGCATTTAAGGGTTAAAGGGTTAGTTCGCCATTTAAGACATGAAGTTGTATGCAATCCTTTCCAGCACTATAGTGCATACACACTGACCCACTCTGTAGTCACCTCGCTGGTCAGAGTTCTGGCCGCTGGAAGTTTTTCAAGAAAGTACTCCCGGTTAGTTTCCGGGGCCACAAAACTGTGCGTTTTTACGTGAAAAAATTATTTGCGTTTCAAAGCTTGATTAATTTACCACACAAAAAACACGCCGGGACAAAATTCATACCTCAGTTTTAATCGGCACTATTTTCTTTCCATTTCTATCAATCCGCGCTGCTGTCAGCGTCAACAGAGAGCACGTTCGGACAGGGTCGGCGCCAGGACATACGGAATGAGGGGGCCTCGATGCGTCACTGGGGGGGCCTACTTATAATTAATTTTTTTTTTTTTTTTTTATGATTTGATTTGTTTAGATCCAGTGAAGTCGTTGCATCAGGGGCGTAATTTGCGGGTTTTTCTCAGGATCGATATATTGTCCTCCACCAGTTTTTGAAACATTGCACGGATGCACCAAATACAAATACATAAAACATCTCCAGTTAACTAGCAGAGCATTAATTTAGTTCGCTATTAAATAAGAGATCTAGCGCTAAAATGTTTTGTTTTTGAACTCAAGCTGCGCGCTGGTTGCCGCTGCTATCAGTAGGCGCGTTTCCATTACAGATTTGCGCAAAACTTTTGCGATTTTTTTCTAAATGTCGATAAAAAATTATTGCGAAATGACGCGTTTCCATTATGTTATACGATACAACGTCCCTTTTTTCCTCTCGCGATAAGTCAAAAACATCATGGCAACGGGTAGGTTTATAGTCTATCAGCCACCACCACATTAGACATTATTATTATTAATGGAATGAGACGTGTTATCCAAGCATTAATGGCAGGGAAAGACCCGTATACTGCGAACGGCATAAAGAGTTTCTGGTGTTTCTCTCTCATTTCTGCTCCGAGGTCTTGATTGTGGCATTTCTTTGAGGTTTAGAATCCAGTATTCCTGTAGCCTAATTATTGTTTCTTTTATGAATTTAATAAAGAACTCTGTCCAAACGGTCAGTGTACATTTTGTGTCCATTCGTTTTTCCTTATTTAACCCGTAATTGCAAAACGAAAAATGAACGGTGGTTGTTTTTTTTAAATGCAAAGTTGAACACCAATTTTTTTTTATTTGAACTGTACACAAATGCTGCGCAAAAATATTAATATATCGACTAAATTTCAGATGTTTGTTTATGACTTTTTGCCCTTTATTAAACATTTAAAATATTCCCAACTTAATATGAAAAAAAAAGTCGATTTTAATGGTTTTCTAAGGCCAAATTAGAACCTGGAAATTATATTGCAGTGCTGAATGAGAAGAGCCATATTTATGTCTCTGGAACCACAGCCTACAGAAAGGTGATTTAGGTGAGTATAGGTGAGCTAATGATAATAAATGTGTCTGAAAAAATAACGAGGCATTTTAATTGTTGTTAAAGTGGACACTTCAAGCTTTAGCCACATAGGCTATAGCCTATACTTTGTTTCAGCTCTCGCGCTCCAGTTCACGGAGATCATGAAAGCGCGCATGATTGTTTTACTTTACTTTACAAAAGCACAACGTTTTCTTGTTATTGTGAGTTTACACAAATAAAATCATAGTTGCAAATAATGTATTATTATTTTCTGTATGACCAGAAATTATAGAGTAGGCCTATTTTAAGTTGTTTCTACTGTTGATAGGAAAAAGCAAGTGTTCGCGGCCGTGCCTCCGTGCCATGCGCGCTCAGCAAACACTTTTTTTTTGCGATAAATGGGAGTTTTTGCGAAATTGACCTGTTTCCATTGAGCGTAATTTCAATTCGCAATTTCAATTTGCGCAATTTGAAGGGTAATGGAAACGCGGCTAAAGTCATGGATAGTGTTCTCTTGTGACTCGCGCACTCGGACACGCACTTCTATCTATCGCAGTAGCGGAGACTCTATTCATTCGGTGAGATCAGAAAATAAAATGGAAACAAACGTGTCCCTGCTTGATAAAAACTGTAACCAATGATGAACATATTCGGTTTTTGATGAGACAGAACAACAACTATTCGAGTGCGGATTAGAACCCGTAACCTCTGACACGCTTGGCAAATAATCTACAATTTGACCATTGAAGAACTCAAACAAAATCAGAGGATCGATGTATTTATTTACGGGTTGCAAAGCTGATTTAATCATGGTAAAACTAAATTAATTTACAAATAGTTATATATATATATATATATATATATATATATATATATATATATATATATATATATATATATATATATATATAGTTATAGTTAAAATATAAAATATATATGTAGTTAAGTTAATTATAATATGTCAGGAATAAAAGGGCACAGTGGTAGCGTGCCTGTTGCCGAGTCTCAGTGGCTGAAATCGCGTTCTGAGGTGCGCGGACTAGAGGTGAGGGGGCACAGTGACCCAGGTGGCCGGGCCAGGCCCCCTGGGTCCCCCTCGTAGCGCCGACCCTGCGTTCGGATCAGCTGTTAATAGCGCGACTCGCTGACAACATGTCTGACTGCGAAACTTCTGATGATGAAACCAATTTTAGCACAATGTCAGACGGAACAGATGATGATGAAAGTAATTTTAGCACAACGCCAAAGGGATACCTTTATGAACCGGAGTATACCGATGCCGAAATGTTATTGATTGGAACACAAAACCTCAGGGCTCAGGGCAAAACAAAGCCTCAGGCATTTCTCACGCTGAAAAACTATTTGTAATATATTTTTTGCCGCAGCGCCCAAAACTCTGGACCGGCAGGAAAGCGCGTCTCATCTGGTGTTGTTAGCCAATCAGAAAATAATTCACTATTGTATCTGGGTAAGATTAAGGCAACAACAACCAATGACGGGGTGTCTTGAGAGCCCTGAAACCTCAATTGTGTGCGTGTTCAATCAAATAGTTTTCTCAGCAAATTGTACCTATATCCCATATACCGTTTTTATATTAGACATCTTTTCACGTGTTTTCCACTGGAGTCTAAACATCAGCTTGTTTACTGTACAGTTTACATGGGATCATAAAGTTAGTAAATAGAGCTTACCCCGTGGTATACTGTACAGCAAAACTCTTTAAAATCAGTTTTTTTTTTTCTTATTCCTCCTTGGTTGGGGATGTAATCGTCTTCGCTGAAGTGAGCACTGCACATAATCCTTGATTTTGGATATTTTAGCTCCCGCAGAGTAGCCGATGGCAACCAGCCAAAGCTGTAGCTATATCCGAAACAGGAAAACGATGGAATCTGAACGGTGATCCCGGCACATTCTTGTGGTCACAGCCTGGGTATTTACAAGTTCGCACCATTGTTCATTTTCTACTTTTTACGTTGTTGTCAATCGATTGTGTAAACACTATGGAACAGCTGATCCAAACGTGCTCTCTGTTGACGCTGACAGCAGCGCGGATTGATAGAAATGGAAAGAAAATAGTGCCGATTAAAACTGAGGTATGAATTTTGTCCCGGCGTGTTTTTTGTGTGGTAAATTAATCAAGCTTTGAAACGCAAATGATTTTTTCACGTAAAAACGCACAGTTTTGTGGCCCCGGAAACTAACCGGGAGTACTTTCTTGAAAAACTTCCAGTGGCCAGAACTCTGACCAGGGAGGTGACTAAAGAGTGGGTCAGTGTGTATGCACTATAGTGCTGGTAAGGATTGCATACAACTTCATGTCTTAAATGGCGAACTAACCCTTTAATTAGCAATGGTTAGGCTTAGGGTAGGGGTAGATAGATAGATAGATAGATAGATAGATAGATAGATAGATAGATAGATAGATAGATAGATAGATAGATAGATAGATAGATAGATAGATAGATAGATAATAGATAGATAGATAGATAGATAGATAGATAGATAGATAGATTTTTTAAATACACATTTTCATGTGTATTTAAGCCCTGAGTTCTTTTTGTTCAGGGTTCAGTCTTGTTTGTGTTCACGTGTAGTGGTTGTAAGTTATGTCCTAGTTATTCTCCTGTGAGTTTCTATTGGATTTTGTCTAATACAAATGGTTTTATGTTTTAGATGTTGTCAACTTGTACGCTCCCCTCGTTTGAATAGAAGTGATTGGTTTATTGTTGTCCATATTGTATTATATCCAAAACTACAAAACATAAATGTAAGCATTTCATACAAACACTTTTGAATTCTAATTAAATCACACAGGACAATTACACCAATGTATTTACAATAAATACAATACATTTATAATTAATTTTATATTATTTGTTATACTCTGAACATGCATAACTTTGAAAGAGTTTACATTACTCCATGCTAAAATGATTTCACATAGAGTGATGACATCTTGGCAAGAGTGGGTGTACGTGCCCGCCATCCTCTTGCAGTGGAAAATGCAGTTCACTGCCTAATAAATCTGCTTTACCGCCCAAAGGTCAGCAGGAAGCATTACAGAGTCTCTGCAATGGCGGGATTCGTCTACAAAGCACATCTCCTCACTCCTTTTCCAAGGATCACTGAAATTTATAAGTTGCTGAACAAGTACTAAAGGCCATTAAAAGCGTAGCTGGAATTTATGTGAGGCAGAGGTGGAAATTATATAATTAGGGGGCTCAAATAATTTTTCAGTCGGATTCTTCTCACAGACCTTTAAGTTTAATTGGGTGCTAACGGCAGCTAGGAACCAATGATGACGACAGACACGGGAAATAAATCAGGGGGAAAAGTCAGAGGTCGCACTTATACATGAGGAAGACATATGTAATGAGGAGGAAGAGAAAACGAGGCTCTACGCATTGTTCTCAGATACTTTTTAAGGTCTATGTATTTTAATTGCTTGACCTCTTTGTCAATTTGACCTCTTCATGGACGTACCTACCCATTTAGTGTTATGTAAATACCGACTTGTCTTTTACATCGCATCCTAACCAGGCACAACATGACCAGCGACACTGAAAGCAAACATCTCAGCCAATCAGAACTGTGTGTGGGCGGGTTCTGTCAAGCCTCGCATTGCACTGCTGAAGATTGTAAAGCTGCATCGCTAAATGATGCATACGTTGCGCAGTTACATTGTACATTATGTACATTGCCATCTGAATTTTTTAACAGTAGTGACATCTCAAATGGAACACATTTACTACATGGAAACATTTGTTGTTGTTCATTATTACGTTTCAAACGCACCTGGTGTGTTGCAGTTAGCTTTGGCACACGTAGCCACTTCTGCTACAACAAAATGGCAAAAAAATAGGAAAAAGTAAATAATATACCTTGTGCATGGCTTTTGTGATGCTTCTTCAGATGGCATCTTTACAAAGTTTTCCTTGTAGAACTTGAAAGATTTGTCTTATAATATCCAATGTTTCCCAACTTTTGTAGTCAGTCCAGGTTTAATGGTAAATGGTAAAATGGACTGCATTTATATAGCGCTTTCAACAGACCTATGGCCACCAAAGCGCTTTACAGATTACCTCGCATTCACCCATTCATACACTCATTCATACACTGACGGTGGTGTCAGCCATACAAGGCGCCATCAAGCTCGTCGGGAGCAGCTGGGGTTAGGTGTCTTGCTCATGGACATGAGAAGCATGCTTAATGCTTGGGAAGCATTAGCATCAGGATTTTAGTCCAATAAATTTCCAATGTGGGTAGAGCGACTCAACACAACTCTACAGAAACTATAATATATAGTTAACATACTTTTATCACCTGTTGCTTTGATGGGCCATGCCTGCAGTTACCAAAATGGTTATCCATAACCAAAAAAACAAAAAAAAACAAAAAAAACAGACAAACTACTAAATAAACAAAGGCAAGATTCATCATTAAGAATACAGAGAGAGAGAGAGAGAGAAAAAAGTCCCTTCTTGTCTATCAAAGTTTTTTTAATCTCTACCAGGAAAAACGGGCTGGTGTTCAATCAATCAGTTCCAGATTCACTTTTCATTTATTTATTTATTTTGGGTTGGTCCTCTACAGCAGTCTGCTTTAATAATACTCCCATCAGCAGATGCATTCAGCGGAGATTTCCAATTTATTTCTAATCAAGCTTTATCTAATATTCTCCAGACAGGCAATTAAAATTTCAGAGTACAACGAAAAGCCATTGCTCACTTTTTATTTTCTCCCAGTGTTCATTTAGAGTGTTATTTCATTAAAAACGCTCTCGTTGATGAGTTTGGTGCTATTTGCCGGCACATTTAATTACTATATTCAGCATCCTCTCCTGTTGAGGACCCACTTTTGCCTTTCTGTCTATTTAAAATACCTTTATGAGACAGCGTGTAGGGTCAAAAATCTACTTTAATTACTTAGACACCAAAAAATGAATCTTTTCCACAATCAATTCTGTCTTATGCATCATCGTCGAGACCAAATCTCTTTCTGCGTGTAGTGTATCAACTGTAATTTACTCCCACTGCACATTTTATCACTAACAGTACCTTGAGTGAGTAAATGAATGAGTATAGCTGCTCCTATAGTTTATAGCAGGTCTTACACTAACCCCAGTTTCTCCACTAAGATAGCATGCAACCAGAAGGGTTCAATTGGAAAGGCTGCTTTTTTCATTAGAAGTTATAATGAGATACTTCTAGTGAAACATTGTTGAGCTAAAGAAGCTACAGCTTAGCTTTAGAGCACCATAAACAAGCAGTAGAGTGTTCACAAAACTTTCACTGTGGATTGCTTTGCTGGATTCACATCCTCTCAATCCATCATGAGTTATACATGGAGGTGAAATAAATTTAGCTATGTTTTAGCATTAGCATTTTGTCTAAATGCCTGTTACCTCCTGACAGTCAGGTGGCAGTAACAGGTAAGCATTTTCAAACCCCCCCAAAATATCATTCTTTGTTTCTGATGAGGTTATGCTATGTGGGTGCCACATGTTTGATGCCAAAAACCTTAAAGAAATCCACAATACAAGAGAAAATGCATTCAAAACAACAGAAGCTAGAAACTTTAAAACAAATGCTAAATCACTACATCTAACTTGGGATCATTCTTATGCAATTTCCCACCGTTTTATAGATAAATGTCAAATTTACTGTTAATTTCTTTGTGTAAAATTATTTCATATAAAACAATTCACCTTAAACTCTCTATGAACACACAAAGGGTGCAAACATACATTGACATATCTGCTTAGCTTTGTTTACCGCTGCTAATACGCAGCTAGCTGCTGTGTCAGTGACTCATTGATATGACCTTTAGATAATGCTCAAGATCCAGTAACACAACCTCGATATCTCCAACATGAGACGTGAGGAGGTCTAAGGAGACCAACAATCTGAAAGAGAACACCTTTAACTACTAATAAGATTGCAATGTTTCTGTCATCATAAAGAATCAAGTCACTCAAATTGTTTTATTTTTGTATGTATGATTCCTTTGGAACATTTATGAGAAAAATCTGTTACATTTAGATACAGATCATGCTGCCTGCTGATATGTAGAATTGGCTGGTATTAACGACCTCTGTGATTAGTTTGCCAATAAACCACTCGCTTCTGTTCAAGTGAGGGGAGCGTACAGTTCTAATGTGGGATTGATTTGGACTTTTGGCTTAAAATGTACACATGATCACAACTGCTCACGAACCAACATGATGTCAGAACCACATTTTAAAATAGTAATAATACTCTTAATGTGTGTGGCAAAGAAAGCCTTTTCTTTAGAAATAATAATAATAAAATGTGTATCACAGAACAAACTAACATATTAGGTAAAAAAAAGTCTAATACATGGAATGAATTTACTGCACCCAAAATTCTTAAATCAATAAAACATTAAACCTGCCCAATTAATTTATGAAAATATCTAAAACACTGAAATTATTTGCTCCGAATATGGTTGACGCTAATGAAAATAATATAAACATATGCACAACATTGGATGTTTTCATTGTACTTTTAAGGGTTATGTATTACTAGTATCCGGACTTATTAGCTGAAGTTGCAAAGACTACTGTGAGGAAAATTCACATAAGTTCACATACGACTATTATAATTAATACACTTCTGGTACAACATCTTTATTTTGTTTATATACCAAATAAGTGAGAATCAGACATCATAATGTACAATAAATAATCAATATAATGAAAGGGCAATTTTGCCTACTTCATTGGTTTGCGTCCTCCCTCTTCCTACGCCCCTTTTTTTAACATCTCAGGTAGTGCTGGTTGGAGGGCAGCCTCGTCAGACTGTCTCCAGGCCAATGGTGTTTAATCAGAGACTCTTTGATTTCATGCACTGCTTCACTTTCACTGCATCTGTCTTGCTTATGGCAAGACAGGGGTGAAAGCAGCCCGGAGCTTATGTGAAAATTGTGCCTGCGAGGGGGAGAGTACAATGCGTGCCAGGGGTACAAGATATTACAAGCAAAACACAGACTCGCAAACGCTCATACACAAACCCACATGCACACATACACAAATCACGCCCTAAGTACTGCACGCTTCTCGCCTATTTAGGGCGACCGTGTCCAGCAGTGGATTTGAATATGCATGACTCTCCCAGAATCCCTTGCAGCGCAGCCTCTGTGCCTAGTGCGCGTTGGCCCACTCACAAAACTATGGAAAAACAAGCATCTCATTTGAATACTTTACCAGCATATCCTGTCTTAGACGATAAATACTTAGCCTTGAAAAGACATTATAATTTGGAAAACAGCAGGATGTAAAAAACAAACTTAATGCATACATTATATGACATTTGGCTACACATTACAGTAGGTGTTTACCACTAGTGTACTTGTAAATATACTTACTAAATGAGACTTGAATGTGTTAAGATTCAAATATAGCTTAGTTTGATGTTAGGATTATTTTTCAACACTGTGCTAAGTGTATTTCGGATCATATCAATGACAGCCGTGTGGAACCGGTCAACGCAGGGTTGAGGACAAAGTCAATCTTAGCCCATGGCAGTGCATTACATATTACTTTCAGATCAGCAAAT